>JARQOD010005333.1:0-48629 GCA_033576555.1 Oophaga sylvatica
AAAATACAGAACCACAAAAGAACGGGGTTACATAGATTAACTATGTCATTTAAATTTGTTTAAAATTTTGTTTTCATAACAATTACATAGTGATTTTTTTCAAAATTTGACACTTTTGGGGTTTTAATTAAAGTTGCAAAAAAAATTTTTTTACAAAAAATTTACACCTTTAATTAACCCCTACATGTTAAATTTGCACACATAAACTCTTTAAATTGTTTGGAAATCAATATAAAACCAAAAAGACATGTTAACCTATGTAAACCATGTGTCATTTCATTCGGTGCTTCGTATTTTCACAAAACCGGCATACCCGAAATTTGAATCGGGGCTTTTTTACTATGTAAATTAGAACTATAAATAAAAGAATATTATTAAAAAAATATTTTATATATAAATATGTACAATGAAAAGTAATATAATTATCTATTTTTATATTTAGTGTTTACAGAAAAAAAGGGTTTTTTTTTTAGTTCCGAAAAATTTTTTTTCCCAGACTTCATTTTTTCCTATCGATCGCGTACCATACTTTTTAGTAGGGGCCGACCAATCCACCCATATTTTAATTCGCAATCCTCAACACTAGGAACATTTCGAAATAATTTATTTTATTTTTTTAAAAAAATTAAAAAATTTAAAATTTTTCAATTTTTAATTTTTTTAGGGCCCAAAATCAAAATCATGCCCACAGAAAACATTAAATAAAAACTTTTCCCAATTCATTTTACAGGCAAAATTTTTTGAAGCAATTTTTTTGTTAGAAGTTAAAATTGTAAAATTTAACAAAATTCTCTTTTTTACAACAAAATTTTAACAAAACCATTTTTTTAAAGGGACCACCCACTTTTGAATGACTTTGGGGGGCCTATTTTACAAAAATCCCCAAAAGGGCACCTTTCTCAACGCACCCTCAAACTAAAACCACTTCAAGAATTTATTAACCCTTCAGGTGTTTCCCAAAGGAGGGTTTTTCTAAAAAAAGCCAGGGGATTTTGAGCCAAAAAGTTTAAACCCTTTTAAGTACGATACATTTAGAACCATATTTTGTATGCCGTACAACCCACTCTCTTCGAGACACCACCGAAATTACAAACTCACATTCGCAGAAATCCAAATCATGTGGGCAAAATTTGGGGATTAACATAGGGGCCAGAAGGGGGGGGGCTTTTAGTTTTGGGGAACCAAATTTTTAAATTTTCTTTTTGGGGGGCTAGAACCCCCCTATATTTCCATTAAAAATTTTAACAACCAAATTAGATTTGCTTTTTTTTTATTGAGTTGAATTTTTTTGAACATTTTACATAACATTTGGGATCACATTTATACGATGCTCTATGCAGATCATTTACTCTGGGGTTTCCATCTAAATCTCTGACTGACATGATTCAGATGAGACCCTTGAGGAATCCACTCACTAAAATGAGGCAGCAGAGTGACTCTGGACTCCATCTGGACTCTGTTCAATGGTGTCATTCTTTTCAGAAGTGCACAAAACTGTGGTTGACAGCACTTTTAAACTCACCTAATAAGAGGGAAACCGCCGGATGACAGGTCCTATGGCGTTCACAGTTCCTCCATCTGTCTCATTATAGGGAATCTTCCGCTGGCGTTTCTGACTGAATCATGTATTTCAGAAATTTACAAACAAACCCCGGTGTAAGCACTCAGCACAGAGCCTTAGACTAGGTTCACATCGCGTTAGTGCCATCCGTTTAACGGATCCATTAAACAGATGCGCTAGTGCTGATGGCTAAAATCTATATTTTCTACAATTGCGTTAATGCATGCGCTGACGCATGGTACCATTGCGTTGGCATGCGTTAATAATAGAGGTCTATGCACAGCGAACGTGTCTGTTCGCTGTGCGTTAGACCTAACGTACCTGAAAATGCAGTAGACCGCGTTCAAACGTGCGTCACAAACTAACGGACCATCGCTAATGCATGCCGATTTTGGCATGCGTTAGGATGCGCTATGATAATGGATGGCAATGGGTGCGTTAACGGATCCGTTACATTGCGTAAGTGCCGCTTAGTAACGGATCCGTTAAAACGGATGGCACTAACGCGACGTGAACCTAGCCTTACTACGATTTTGGGAGGCAGAATGAAAAATTCAACAGCAGGTGAAGAATTGGCTTTATTTTCTTTTTATGCCATTTCTCGTGCAGTGTAAGTGATTAGACAACTTTATTTTTTGCAATTACAGCAATACCAGATTTTTTTGTCGGTATTTATGTTTGGCTGCTGTCACACACTAAAAGATGATTTTATTGTGCATTCCCATATTTTGAGCTATAATGTTTCCATACTTCAGCTGGCAGAGTCATGTGATAGTACCGTTTTCAGACACATGACTTTTTTTTATCGCATTCTATTCCAATTTTTCAGAGGTGGATTGAACAAAAATTATTTTTGTAAAGATACTAATAAATATTCGCGCTAAATATGGGAACCAAAACAAAAAATATTCACAAGATGGTGATTTGTGCTGAAGGGTAATATGCACATATTGGGTTTATTCTAGTGCGCCTGGGTTTTTTTCTATTTAAAAATTATTTTTGTATTGCTTTATTCTGAGAGCTGTAACTTTTTATTTTTCTGCTGATGGAGCTGTATGGCAGCTTATTTTTTGTGGGAAAAGATGACATTTTCAGCAGTATAATTTTTATTTACATTCGTCTTTTTAATCGTGTTTTATTGCACTGTTTGTTCGGCGCTATGATGATGAAGCATTGTTTTTTCCATGTTTTTTTTACGGTGTTCACTGAAGGGGTTAACTAGTGGGACAGTTTTATTGATCGAGTCGTTTCGGACGCATCGATACCAAATATGTGTACTTTTTTTGTATATTTTTACACTTTTTAAAAACTTTTTTTTACTTTTTTACATTGTCTCCGGATAGGACATCACTGTACAGTACCAGATGCTGATCTGATACTCTGCAATGCTTCTGCGCTGCAGAGCATCAGATCAGCATCTGACAGGCAGGGAAGGTGGCATGTTAGCACCTTCCCTGCAGGACCCTGAAGGACGCCACGGCCATCTAGAGGCCTGGTTTCTCCATGGAAACCATCAGAACAATGTGATCGCATCGTGTTGTTCTGATGAGAGAACACAGGGAGTCCCCTCCTTCCGCAATGTTCCTTGATGTTGCTGTCACAATTGACAGCGGCATCAGATGGGTTAAATGCCTGCAATCGGTGCTAGTGTAAGGCGGAATACCGGGCTGCGGGTACCTTTGCAATACCGGGTCCATAACTGTCCAGGCTACATCCAGTGTTGCCGGGGGGAAAGAATGGGGAACCAGACAGGACCCATGACCTGTGGAGATGGGTCCTGGCCAGACCAGGCAGGGGGCAGGAAGCGCTGGAAAAAGGGAGAAGGTTTGCTCTGGCTGAGAGAGAGGAAGCAGGGGTGTACTGTGCTCCGCAGCGAGAAAGAGCAGAGCTGTGCCCCAGCAGAGCTTACATAGAGCCCCCGAGAATCAGTGAGCGCAGAGCATCAGGCACTCAGCCAAGCAGTATGCCGTGCTCGCTGTGGGAAGCAGGTGCCAGGTGCAGGATCACAAGGTGTTTTCCCCATCTTGCAGCGGAGCACGCTTGGAGAGAGACGTCTGCTACACTTCCCACTTCTACTGTACAGATTAATGGACTGGGGCTCAACGGGCAGAACCGGTGACCCGTTGCCACCAGAAGCTGGACCGTGATTCAGCGGGTTACGTCTGAAGACGCTGTATTCCAACTCTCATCAGACTTCATGCGGACAAGGAACAGAGAAGTTACGATAAGGGTAGTTTATTAATCACTATAATGTTGTGCTCACTATCTTTGTTATAAATTAAACTGCATTGTTGTTAAGCATTGTTCTGCATTCCCTGCATCTCTGCATCCTTGTACCAGCTTACACTATCACCGATCGTGGGCGTTGCTGCAGGATGTCAGCTCTCATATAGAGCTGACACCCGCACCTGATCGCCGCGACGCTCAGCGTGAGGCAGCGCAATCAATGAGCCATACATATAAAGTATATTACGGCGCATGCATGTCAAGAAATGATTAAAGATTAGTCTTAAATTTGTTTTTTCATCATCTGTCTTCCAAGAGACCAAACTTTCTGAATTCCTCAGTCGGCATAGCGGTGTTGAGGCATGTTTTGGTTGGAAAAGTTTGGTGTTTTTATAGCAACATTTAACCCCTTCCCGACCTGAGCCACACATATACTGCTCTGCGGGAGCTGACACCTTATGTGAGAGCTGACAACCTGCAGAAACACCCAAGATCGATGCTAGCACTGTTCATGGGCATTTAAACCCTCTGATGCCACTGTCAGTAGAGCCAGCAAAATAGAGGAGCATTGCACAGGAAGGGGGGGTTCTCTGTGTGCTCCCATCAGGACAACACGATGCGATCACATTGTCCTGATGGTCTCCATGGAGATCCCTGGCCGCAAGATGGGGTCTGAGATGCCTTCTTCCCTGCCTGTCAGACGCTGCTCCGATGCAGTGCAGAAGAATTGCAGAGTATCAGATCAGCAATCTGATGCTATAGAGTAATGTCCCATCTTAAGACAATGTAAAAAAGTTTAAAAAAATTATTAAAAAGCGTAAAAATATTTTTTTAAAAGTTACTAAAAAAAGAACAAAAAAATGAAACAAGTAGTTTTCTAATAAATACATTTATTTATATAAATAAAAAAATAAACAATAAAAGTACACATATTTGGTATCTCCGCATCCGAAACAACCCGCTTTATAAAACTGTCCCACTAGTTAACCCCTTCAGTAAACACCGTAAAAAAGATAAAAAACGAGGCAAAAACAATGCTTTATCATCATACCGCCGAACAAAAAGTGCAATAAAACGAGATCAAAAAGACAAATAAATAAAAATGGTATCACTGAAAAACTCATCTTGTCCTGCAAAAAAAAATCAAGCCACCATACAGCTCCATCAGCAGAAAAATGCAAAAGTTATTGCTCTCAGAATACAGCAATGCAAAAAATAATTATTCTTTCTATAAAATAGTTTTTATTTTTTAATAAAGCTGCCTTACCAATTTTACAACATGTGGAACGGTATAAAAAAAAACCAAAAAGCAACTCTTGCATTGCTGGTTTTTGTTCATTCTGTCTCCCAAAAATCAGAATGGAAAGAGCTAAAAAAAAATATCATATGGCCAAAAAGAGTACCAATAAAAACGGTAACTCGTCCCACAAAAAACAAGCCATGACAATGACTCTGTAGGCCAAAATATTGAAAAATTATAGCTCTCTATTGTAATGCAAAAACTAGTTTTTGCAATAAAAAGCGTCTTTTAGTGTGTGACAGCAGCCAAACATAAAACACAATATACTGTAAATATGGTATCGCTGTAATCGCACCAGCCCAAAGAATAAAGTCACTTAATCACTTACACCGTATGGAATGGCGTAAAAGATAAATAAAACCAATTCTTCACATGCTGTTGATTTTTTCATTCTGCCTCCCAAAGATCGCAGTAAGGCTCGGCGCCCATTTATCCTGCGCTCTGTGCTGAGCGATTACATTGGGGTTTCCGTGTAAATCTCTGAAATACATAATTCAGACAAAACCCACGGCAGTCTTTTTAGGGTTGCATAAAAGTGCCGTCGGCCAAAGTTTTGTGCATTTCTGAAAAGGATAATGCTGAACAAATGCCAGATGTAGTCCACAGTAACTCTGCAGCCTCATTATAGTGAATGAATCGATTGGGATTTCATCTCTCATGTCACTCGGCGATTTAGATGGAAACCACAGAGTAAAGGGTATGCCACACTAAACAATATCGCTAACGGATCGCTAAAAAACGTCACTATTTAGCGATCCTGTTAGCGATGTTGTTCAGTGCGGCAGCTTCCAGCGACGAGCTTCCTGCTGTGATCTCGCTCGTCGCTGGAATCGCTCCGGACCCTATTTCATCGCTGGCGCTCCCGCTGGGTAAGTATCTAATCGCTAGTGTGGCACCTTTTCTTAGCGATTTAGCGTACTTTTGTACCGCTAAAGTCGTTAAGAAGATCGCTAACGGCGATAGCGTCGTTAACTATATCGCTAAATGTGGCCGCATTTAGCGATATAGAAACAATCCCGCTAGCGATCTCATTAGTATGCAACGCTAACGAGATCGCTAGCGGGATAGCTTAGTGTGGCAGTACCTTAAGTGTTCAGCATAGAGAGCCTGGTAAATGTGATCCCAAACTTTATGTAAAATGTTAACAATAAAAGCTTCAACTCAATCCACAAAAAAGCAAGCCCTCACTCAGGTCCGTTATCTGTTAACGGAAATATAGTGGGTTTCCACATTACTGTAGCACAAAAGCTCTGAAAAAGCTAAATTGCTCCTTGCCCACCAAAAGAAATTCATCAAATTCACCGCTCCCAAATTCAAATGCCCCCCCCTCCCTTCTGAGCCCCAATGTGCCTAAACCACATTTAGCGCCCACATGTTTATCATTTTTGTAGTTATGAGAGCCCGCCTAATTTACGGGTGCGTGTCTCCAGAAGCATCAGCTGGGTACAATGTACTGGTGACTTCAGGATACTGGTCACAATTTTCACTCAGCAACATCCATTACTGCATGTTTCTGGAAAACACCCATGGAGTCAAAATTGTCACTACATCTGTAGATAAATTCCCAAAGGGTTATAATTTCCAATAATGGGGTCACTTGAGGGGGGATTTTGTTCTTCTAGCAATTAGGGGCTCTGTATATGGAATCGCCAAACTATTCTAGGAAAATCTGCGTTCCAGGAGGCAAATAGCTCTCCGTCCCGCCAGAGTATCTCCGTATGGCTAAGCAGTACTGTACATTCACATATGGAGAATTTCTACAATCAGCAGAAAATGTGGGACAAATTTTGGTGCCATTTTTACCCATTTCCCACTATTAAAATGTAAAACTTGGGGCTAACACACAATTTTGGTGGTAAAAATTTAAATTATTCTATCTTCACTGCTCAATGGTATAAAAGTCTTTGACACATCTGTGATGTCAATATAATCACTGAACCCCTAGATGAATTCATTGAGAGGTTTATTTTGTAAAATGGGGTCACTTATGGTGGGTTCTGCTGTGTTGGCACCTGAGGGGCTCTGCCAATATAACATTCACCCTCAAACAAGTGCAGCAAAATCTGCACTGTAATATGACGTTTCTTCCCTTCTGAGCTTTGCACTGTGCCTCAAAAGTAGTTTTCGATCACGTATAGGGTATCAGTGAACTCAGGGAAATAGCACAACAAATTTTTGGGCCCATTTTCCCTGTTACCCTTGTGAAAATACAAAATTTGGAGTTAAAAAAGATTTTTGTGGGAAAAATGTGATTTTTTTTTTTTTCACAGCATAACGTTATAAACTTCTGTGAAGCACCTGGGGGTTAAGGTGTTCAATACACATCTAGATAAGTTCCCTAAGGAGACTAGTTTCCAAAATGGTGTCACTTGTTGGGGATTTCTGTTGTCATATGCAACAGATTAGGACTTCTATATTATAAGTAAAAGGAGGACTTTATGCTGACCTGACAGTAGATGGCGATGTTGTGTAACGTTTCCTTCTTTAATGTATTGTATAAGAATTAGTCTCTCTTCTTGTTTAGCTTCACTTTCGTTTTGTTCCTGTTAGCTGATGCAATGCTGTAATGACTGTGCATTATTCTTTTACCTCGTGTTCAGAGAAGTAAACGCTTGTTATCCCATGCAACTTGCTCTGTGAAGTTTCCTCTGCAAAGGTGTGGATTCAGAAGCTGTGCAACAATTTCCACTGTTTAGACACATCAGAGGCTCTCCAAAGACGACATTGCATCCGCTAATTATTCAAGCAAACTTTACATTCAAAAAGTCAAATGGTGCTCCTTCCCTTCCAAGTCCTGCCATGCACCCAAATCGTTGTTTTCCTCCACATATTGGGTATCAACAAAAAGGGATGTTAAAGAAGCTTTGGCGAAACGGCGGCGTCGGGCAGGAGTGCGTGACACACAGAGAATTAGCCGGGTCACTGTAGTAAGTAATTTAACTAGGGGGTTTGAGGAAACAGCTCTCCCTCCTATACAGTGTATCTTTGTACACAATTATCTACTTATTTTGCTCTCTATATCTTGACACACAAGGCCTTATTATGATCATACATTGAAAAATGCATAAATGATTGTTATGTCCACAAGATCTATGTTACTGACCATTATACTTTTCCGTTTACAATATGCACTTGCACTTTTGTAATGAACCTTTTTTGGACCCAACCATCTGTGCATTTCTATACAGAGAATCAACTTACCATATATACTCGAGTACAAGCTGAGATTTTCAGCCCATTTTTTAGGGCTGAAAGTCCCCCTCTCGGCTTACACTCGAGTCATATACAGGGGGAGGGGAGCGCAGCTGTTCTATATACTCACCCTCCGCCGGCGTGGTCTCTGCAGCCCCCCTGCTCTTCTCTCACGGTCTCCGGGCCAGTGTTCAGCGGTCAGGTGGTACCGCTCATTAAAGTCATGAATATGCACATATTCATGACTTTAATGAGCAGTACCACGTGACCGCTGAACACTGGCGCCGGAGACCGCGGGAGAAGAGCAGGGCAGAGACCGCGCCGGCGGAGGGTGAGTATAAGCGATATTTACCTGTCCCGTTCCACCGCTGCTCGCCGCTGTGTCCTCGGGTCCTCTTACTGCGTGTTCAGGCAGAGGGCGCGATGGCGTGGTTACTGCGCGCCGCGCCCTCTGCCTGATCATTCACTTCTGGAGGACCCGGAAGACAGCGGCGCTCAGCGGTGGACCTGGTGACAGGTAAATATCGCTGGTGCCGGGGCCCTGAGCGAGCGGTGACACCGGCATCTGTCCCCCATAGCGCGCCGGTGTCCCCGCCTGCTCAGGACACCGGCACCTGGCCCCCAGCACGAGAGGTATGTCTTTTTTTTTTTTGTTGCAGCAGCTGCGGCAGCATAAGGGGCCTATTCAATGCAGCATCTATGGGGCATAATACATGGAGCATCAATGGGGGCATAATACATGGGCATCTATGGGGACATAATACATGGAGCATCTATGGGGCATAATCTAAGGAGCATAAATGGGGCATAATACATGGAGCATTATGGGGCATAATCTATGGAGCATCTATGGGGGGCATAATACATGGGGCATCTATAGGGGCATAATCTGTGGAGCATCTATGGGGCATAATCTGTGGAGCCTCTATGGGGGCATCTATGGGGGCATAATCTATGGAGCATCTATGGGGCATAATACATGGGGCATCTATGGGGGCATAATCTATGGAGCATCTATGGGGGCATAATACATGGAGCATCTATGGGGGCATAATCTAAGGAGCATCTATGAGGGCATAATCTAAGGAGCATCTGTGGGGGCATAATCTATGGAGCATCTATGGGGGCATAATACATGGGGCATCTATGGGGGCATAATCTGTGGAGCATCTATGGGGGCATAATCTATGGAGCATCTATGGGGGCATAATCTATGGAGCATCTATGGGGGCATAATCTATGGGGGCACAATCTATGGAGCATCTATGGGGGCATAATACATGGGGCATCTATGGGGGCACAATCTATGGAGCATCTATGGGGACACAATCTATGGAGCATCTATGGGGGCACAATCTATGGAGCATCTATGGGGCACAATACATGGGCAGCATATGGGGCACAATCTATGGAGCATCTTGTGGGGCATAATACATAGGGCAGCATATGGGGCATAATCTCATTTTCCACCTAGGCTTATATTCGAGTCGATAAGTTTTTTCCAGTTTTTTTGTGGCAAAATTAGGGGGGTAGGCTTATACTCGGGTCGGCTTATACTCGAGTATATAAGGTACTTATGTTTTAACCCCTTCAGATTAACTAGCATATCTGTTGTTGATGCACTCATCCCTTTAAACAAATCACAGTGTCAGCGCATTTCCTTTTTTGTTTTCCATGCTTGAATTTTAAATTTATGTTTTAATAATTTATCATTAAAATAATTTACATTTTAATCCACAATAAAAAATTTTTTTGCAATTTAACATCTTTTTCCTCAATTTATTACTCCAGGTTATGTGTAAAAGTGTAAGGGGAAGGTATGAAGGTACAGTATAGGAGATAGAATGAAGTGTGAAATGACAGTACAGTGGGAGAAAAGTGTAAGGGGACAGTACGAGGAATAAAAGTGTGAGGGGATAGTATAGGTGAGTAAATTGTAAGAGGACAATATGGGGGTATGTAAGGGGACTGTGTGAGGGAAAGTATAAGGGACCATATGAGAGAGAAGTGTGAGGGGGCTGTAAGAAGCAGACAGTGTGAGGAAAAAGAATGAAGGGACAGTATAAACGGATAAAAGTATGAGGGGACAATATGGGGAGAAACGTGTTAAGGAACAGTATGGGGGAGAAAAATGTGCGTTATCACAGTATAGAGACTGAGTAATGTGAGGACAGTATAAAAAGAGTACAGCAAAGGGGACATTGTGAGGGTATAGTATGGTGCAGACAGTATTTAGAGGTGGGGGGGAGTGAGGTGTGGCACATTATTAAGACAAGCCACTACAGAGGGAGACACAGAGTGAGGGGATAGTATGAAGCGGGGTCCTTTATGGTTTTTAGTCAAGGTTTTGTCTGTTAATGGCCGCAGTGTGAATGTGCAGTGCACCCACACATTGCACTTAAAGCCTAAGATAAAATCAAAAGTAATATATACCCAAGACCATAACTATTTACACCCATCAATGGGAAGCTACAGTATTAGTGATGAGTGAGCACTAAAATGCTCTGGTACTTGTTATTCAAGTCAATGAGTAATGAGTATAATGAAATTCAATTGGAATCTCAAGCATTTTTCCGGCTGCTGTCCCCCCCGGAGGTCTGGAGGGGTCTAAAATTGCTGAAAACAATGTAAACAGCACTGAAATGGCATGGTAACAGCATGGGGAAGACCCCTGGAAGCATCTCTACATCCCAGGTCACTGCTGGGAACAATGTTGTCAGAGTATTACACCACTTTTATGGACTGACAGTAAAACATGCAAAACCGCACTTAAAATGGATTTAACTGGAAAAAATATTAAGAAACATTCTTTCCAGGATAATAACTTGTTTATAAGGCAAAATAAATAAGAAAAACAAAAATGCTTCTCCACACAGTGGACTATGTTTTGCTACGTTTTTGCACATTTGATTGCTTTCAATGGTGAAAAAAACATTCTACAGGAAATGTAATTTCATCGTTTTAATACCTTATCTGGCGATGTGATAGGTGAGACATGATCAGACACATACTATAGACTGAGGGCCATAAGGCGGCCCTCACTCTAATTTTAGAAGGTCAGAAGCATGTCCTCAGTAAGCATTTTTGGAGGGCTAGCATAGCCGTATATTGCTACTGCAATATAATTTATCCATCTGATGTGGATAAATTTTTTTCGTATTAATACTGTAAAGTTTGAAACTTGAAGGGCCAGCAGGCAGTTCTCACAATTTATAGAGGGCCACCTGGTGGCCCCCACTAATTTTTAGAGGGCTGGCAGGCGTTTTGTGGACAGATGAGACTAAGATAGAGCTTTTTGGTAAAGCACATCATTCTACTGTTCGCTGTAAATGGAATGAGGCCTACAAATAAAAGAACACAGTATTTACAGTCAAATATGGTGGCGGTTCAAAGATATTTTGAGGTTGTTTTGCTGCCTCTGGTCCTGGGTGCCTTGACTGTATGCAAGGCATCATGAAATGTAAACATTCCCAAAAGATTTTGGGTCGCAATGTAATGCCCGGGTCAGAAAGCTGGGTTTGCATCCTAAATTATGGGTCTTCCAGCAGGACACTGACCCCAAATATACTTAAAGAAGCACCCAGAAATAGGTACATCTCCCCACCTCTGCTGACTGTCTTTTCTGCTGCAATATATCCTAATGGTAATCAAATCATTCAACTTCTGAAGTGATCCAACTCTGCATGTATTCACTCCATTCATTGTTAGCAAGAAGCCTGAATGGTACATCTCCCCACCTCTGCTGGCTGTCTTTTCTGCTGCAATATATCCTATTAGTACAACTCCATACTTCTGCTTGCTGTCTGTCATCTGCTGCTTTACCATTTTGCTACATATTTTAATGTGCATGCTAAGGCTTTGGTATAATTCATTTGTTGCACTGTATTTAATACTTACTGCTTTTTATCCGTGAGCGGGGCCTCTCTAGATCTTATCAGGTGGAAGGTGCTATAGCATATAGATGTACCAGGTCTAGTGCCTTGATCATTTAAACCACCCTGGTGTGCTGGCCCCAGCTGCCAAATTATCCCAAACCAGCTCCCACAATCCCTCTCTCCTGACCCTGTAGTGTGGCCTATATATTTAGCAGCATTCTAAGGGGTGCATGCAGTGTGGGGTGCAGCACGCAAGCATCCATAAAGCAAAGCATCTGTAAGGTTCTTTGTCTCTGTTGACATGTTCCTTGAAACTCAGTTTTCTGTCGGCCATTTGCTTTCTGTCTTTCTGCAGCTCTTGCTCTCAGTTAATATGGAGTTCCAGTTTTCATGTTCCCGCCCTGATTCTTCCCTCTTGCTTCTTAAGCAGCCTCAGCTGAACAATCAGTGCTCCTGAATCAAGCCTCAGTCAGTCTGTGACCTGACTCCTGGAAACCTTGGACTTGTACTCCAGCTATTCCCTACTGAGGAACCTTTGAACACTTTTGGACTCTGGAAACCTGCTGTTTGGTGAATCCATGTTTGCAGAGGAATTACGGTAGTCAGAAGAGATCCTGAACCTGCTTTGGAGATTTATTGTAGTGCTTAAAATTACTCTGGCCTGCTGTGTCTCCTGACTCTGTTCCTGCAAACTGTGTGAACTTTTCAGCATGCTTGTATGAAGTAATACAAGTCATTTCATTTCAACCTATGTCTCCTGTGTTTTCCTCGCACCCAAGCACAAGACGCTATAGGAACTGTACACTATACATGACAAGATTCAGGAGCCAATGTTTAGTGTCTGCTGGGTCTGGGAAAGCCGTGTCTGCTGTGACTGTGGATATCAGATGTCCGTTTAAATACCTTATGTGATGACAGTGGTTGTGACTTCTAACAACCATTCCAGGTGAGCGCATTCCCTTAAAATTTTACTCTGCAGTGTTACCACAGGTAAAACACTATTGTTTTTTTTTTTTTTTCCTCTTCTCCTTCCAGCACTTCTGCCTTAAAAGATCTGGAAGATGGAGGCCCGCATAAAGGAACTTTGCGGAGTGACTGATACAATCCTTTCAGATGTACAGATTTTAAAAACCCGTTTTGCAAGCCTACAGGACCTCACTAATCATAATTTGCAAGTGTTTGGACAGACTACCCAGGAATTGCGAGCCAGGATTGAGGCTCTAGAGGAACGAGCCCAGGCTCCTGCCATAACCCCGAGTTCTGGGATCCCCAAATTACCTCCTTTTCGTTTTGGCGGTGAACGTGAGAAATTCAGGGGATTTATTAATCAATGCAATTTATTTTTCTCTGCACATGCTTCACAATTTCCCACTGAACGATCCAAAGTGCTTACTATAATCATGTTGCTTACCAATAAGGCTTTGATGTGGGCAAACCCTCTGATTGAGACTGAGGATGATTGTTTGAATCACCTTGATGCTTTTATTTCAGCCATGGGGCAGGTGTTTGATGACCCCAATCGAGGTGCAACAGCTGAAGCAGCCATGTTAACTTTGCGCCAAGGTAAGCGTTCAGTAGCCGAATATGCCCTGGATTTCAGGAGATGGACTCTTGATACCACTTGGGACACTTCCGCTAAGAAATCTATTTTTCGGAAAGGGTTGTCTCCACTGATTAAGGATGAACTTGCTCGTGCCGACCCTCCCACTGCGTTAGGTGACTTTATTAACTATTGTATTCGTATTGATGCTCGTCTGACTGAACGCAGACAAGAGAGATGGTTCGAAAATAATCGCTCTAACCTTTTACTACCTCCCTCTTCAGCTAAGGAACCTTTGAGTAGGATCACAAGGGAACCAGAACCTGAACCCATGCAGGTGGACTCTTTACAAAGACGGGTTAGTGATGCACGCAAAGAACATCGTATAAAGGAAAATCTATGTTTCTACTGTGGTAAGTCAGGGCACTTCATTATAAACTGCCCCAGCCGTTCTCGTAAGACTACTGCAGCAGTCATTCACTGTGAGTGTTGCGAGAGGAGCTCTGTCATGTCCGAGCCTCAGGCTCCAGAGAGATCTGCTGCAAGAGATCTTGATTTCTCGGACTTAAACTCTGTTAGTTCTGGGGACGATGACGGTATAAACGCTGCAATTTTTCAAGTTTCCTCAGCGGTGTCCCAGCTGAGTTGTAAAAGAAACAATTCTCATTGCTTCCTTTCCATCAAACTCTGGGTTGACTCAGTCTGGGTGTCTAGCTCTGCTATGATTGACTCAGGAGCAAGTGGAAATTTTATGGATATCTCCTTTGCTCTGAAACAGGGGATACGTTCAGTGAAGAAGGCTACTCCAGTACAGATGGAGACTGTGGATGGCTCTCTACTGACTTCTGGACCAGTGGATCAAGAAACAGAGCCTTTGAGGGTCCTTATGGGTAAAGATCATCAGGAGAAAATGTCTTTTATGCTTATCTCTTCTCCCCACTTTCCCATTATTCTAGGGCTACCATGGCTGCAGGCGCAGAATCCTACGATTAACTGGGAGACCAAGGAATTACACTTTCCGGAGAAACAGATGAGTCAAGGAGTTTCAGCTTGCTCTGTTCCTAAAGGAACCATGTCAGTCCCTGAACTACCAGCTGTATACCAGGACTATGTGGATTTATGTGACAAGAAGAACGCTGATCAGCTTCCTCCTCACCGTCCATATGATTGTCCAATTGAATCATTGCCTGGAGCCGAGATACCTTTTGGTAAGATCTACCCCCTAGCGGGGCCCGAGCTAAAAGCTTTGAAGGATTATATAGACGAAAATTTAGCCAAGGGCTTCATACGCCCCTCTTCATCTCCCGCAGGTGCACCCATCTTCTTTCTGAAGAAGAAAGATGGATCTCTGAGACCCTGCATAGACTATAGGGAACTCAATAAGGTTACTATTAGAAACCGTTATCCATTGCCTTTAATCCCTGAGTTGTTGGAGAGAGTGCGGCATGCCAAAATTTTCTCTAAACTGGATCTCCGTGGGGCCTATAACTTGGTCCGTATTAGACCTGGGGATGAATGGAAGACTGCTTTCAGGTCACGCTATGGACACTTTGAATATCTAGTTATGCCTTTTGGTCTGAGTACCGTCCCAGCCACTTTCCAACACTTCGTGAATGATATCTTCAGGGATCTCCTAGATACATTTGTGGTGATTTATCTGGATGATATTCTAATTTTTTCTAACTCCACAGAGGAACATCATGGACATGTGAGAATGGTCTTAGAACGCCTAAGACAAAACCATCTCTACATCAAACTTGAAAAGTGTGAATTCCATAGGACCGAAATTCAATTTCTGGGGTATGTACTATCTACGCAAGGGATTAGTATGGATGGAAGCAAGAACCAAGCCATCAAGGATTGGCCAATTCCTAGAAATGTGAAGGAGGTGCAGCGCTTCATCGGGTTTGCCAACTTCTATAGACGTTTCATTAAAAATTTTTCTGAGGTAGTGTCACCTATCACCCAACTTACCCGGAAACAGTCTAGGTTCTCCTGGACCCCGCAAGCTCAGAAGCATTTTCCTGTTTAAAGGATAAATTTACCACCGCACCTATCTTAGTACATCCCAACCCCGAGCTTGCCTTCATAATAGAGGTGGATGCTTCAGACTGTGCCGTTGGAGCTATACTCTCTCAGAGAACAGGTGAGAAGAATGTCTTGCATCCCTGTGCCTTCTTTTCCCAGCAGTTGTCTTCGGCTGAGAGGAACTACGATGTGGGCAATAGAGAATTGTTGGCCATTATTGCGCCTTCAAGGAATGGAGACACCTTCTTCAGGGAGCTGCACAGCAAATAGTCGTCCTGACAGACCATCGTAACCTTGAATTTATCAGGTCGGCTAAGTGCCTGACTCCTCGCCAGGCTCGCTGGAATCTTTTCCTAAACCAATTAATTTTGTCATTTCTTATAGACCAGGATCGCGCAATGGAAAGGCTGATGCACTCTCTAGGATTCATTCAGCAGAGACACGTCCACTTACTCCTCCTAAGACTATTCTTCCTGACTCTAGATTCCTGGAGTGATTCATAATCAAGACCTACTTAAGGACATCAAGGAAGCATACCATGCGGATTCTTTGTTGGCTCAACCCCCAAGGGACGTAAGTCTTGTCTTTAAGAATGGTGTGTGGATTCAGGGACAACGTCTGTATATACCTGAAACAGTCAGATTGAGAGTATTGCAACTCATCCACGATTCCAAGATAGCCGGGCATAGGGGAATTCTAAAGACACAAGAATTTCTTTCTTGTTTCTTTTGGTGGCCCACTTACAGGAAAGATGTTTTAAACTATGTCACTTCATGTGAAGTCTGTGCAAGATGCAAAACACCTCGCTCCTCACCAACTGGTCTGTTGCAACCTCTTCCCACCCCGTCCCGCCCATGGGGATCCATTTCTATGGACTTCATTGTGGAGTTACCAACCTCTCAAGGGAAGAACACCATTCTAGTGGTGGTTGACCGTCTAACAAAGGCAGCTCATTTTATCCCTTGTGTCGGCTTACCCACTGCAAAACAGACATCAGACTTGATGATTAAGAATGTGTTTCGCTTACATGGAGTACCGGATGAGGTCATTTCGGATCGAGGGGTGCAATTCACTTCAAGGTTTTGGCAAAATTTCTGTGCAGCATTGGACATTAAAGTAAACCTTTCTTCTGCTTTTCATCCCCAGACTAATGGACAGACAGAACGAACCAATCAGACCCTGGAGCAGTATCTCCGCTGTTTTATCTGCCACCTACAGGATGATTGGGTGGATCTACTTCCACTGGCTGAGTTCTCTTATAACAACTCTCAGAGCGCCTCCACTAAGCAGTCTCCTTTTTACTCCAATCTAGGTTATCATCCTAACATTCTTCCTCGATTTCCCATAGATACGCCCTTGCCGGCAGTGGCTGAAAGAATCACTTCTTTACAAAAGAATATGGATCTTCTAAAGGAAAATCTAGAATTGGCTCAGGAAAGGTACAAGAAAGCAGCAGATAAATTTCGTAAACCTGCACCAGCTTTCAAGTAGGAGATTTGGTCTGGCTGTCAACCAGAAATCTTAAATTAAAGATTCCATCGTCTAAATTGGGACATAAGTACATTGGACCTTATAAGATCAGTAAGATTATAAGTGCTGTTGCTTGTCGTCTTCAACTGCCCAGAACTATGAGAATCCACCCTGTCTTTCATGTATCCCTACTAAAGGCTGTCAACACCCAATACGTTTCCTGGACGTTCTTCTCCTTGCCCTGACCCAGTGCTGGTCGATGGTCAGGAAGAATTTATGGTGGAAAGGATTCTAGATTCCAGGTTGTACAGAAATCAGTTGCAATATTTGATTAAATGGCAGGGCTACCCAGTGGAGGACAACTCATGGGAACCAGTCAACAATGTAAATGCTCCTCGCCTGCTCCGCCAGTTTCATCAGAGGTACCCTGACAAGCCTGGTCTGAGGTCATCCGGAGGTTGTCCCTAAGGGGGGAGTAATGTAAGGTTCTTTGTCTCTGTTGACATGTTCCTTGAAACTCAGTTTTCCGTCGGCCATTTTGCTTTCTGTCTTTCTGCAGCTCTTGCCCTCAGTTAATATGGAGTTCCAGTTTTCATATTCCCGCCCTGATTCTTCCCTCTTGCTTCTTAAGCAGCCTCAGCTGAACAATCAGTGCTCCTGAATCAAGCCTCAGTCAGTCTGTGACCTGACTCCTGGAAACCTTGGACTTGTACTCCAGCTATTCCCTACTGAGGAACCTTTGAACACTTTTGGACTCTGGAAACCTGCTGTTTGGTGAATCCATGTTTGCAGAGGAATTATGGTAGTCAGAAGAGATCCTGAACCTGCTTTGGAGATTTATTGTAGTGCTTAAAATTACTCTGGCCTGCTGTGTCTCCTGACTCTGTTCCTGCAAACTGTGTGAACTTTTCAGCATGCTTGTATGAAGTAATACAAGTCATTTCATTTCAACCTATGTCTCCTGTGTTTTCCTCGCACCCAAGCACAAGACGCTATAGGAACTGTACACTATACATGACAGCATCACAGAAGCTAAGCATCATGCAAACGGCAGTTATCCATGGCAGTTAATCAGGGCAAGAATCAGGTAACCCACACTTTGCTTTCCCTTTTAACCATGTGCTTTATTTCTATCCTCTTGTGTTCCCTTACCATCCACATTCACTGCCCCATCCCCCCTCCATCACGACTCATACACATCAGCCCTCTATACTTCCCTCTCCCATGTACAGCTCCCATGCAACCCTCACCTTCCTGAAAAACCTCAGCCCATCTTGCCCAAACACTTTGCAGAAAAAAAACTACTTACAATTCCAACAACTACTTGCTCTTTATCTTCCTACTCCTACTGATTTCAGGGGACATCTCCCCGAACCCTGGTCCACCATCCCCCAACCTCAACCCCTACCCTACCTCATATCGAAACCATAATAATCTTATTAATATTACTTGCACTTCCTCATCTCCTTCTTTTAATTGTGCCCTCTGGAATCTACGGTTTGTATGTAACAAGCTTCCCTTCCTGCACAACTACTTTCTGACCAACTCTCTTAATCTGTTGGCCCTCACTGAAACCTGGATTCAGGATTCTGACACGGTCTTCCCTGCTGCCATTTCCTATGGTGACTTACAATTCTCCCATTCCCCGAGACCCACAAACAGACATGCTGGTGGATTTGGCATACTCCTGTACCCACAAGGCACCTTCCAGGTCATCCCCCCCAATTCCATCACTCTCATTGCGTTCTTTTGAGGTCCACACCATCAGGTTCTTTCTGTCCCCTCTCCCTCAGAGTAGCGGTCATATATCGACCCCCAGGCTCACCCATCCAGCTCCTTGACCACTTCTTAGCCTTGGTGCCGCACTTCATGTCCCCAGAACTACCAACCCATATCCTTGGAGACTTCAACATCCCCATTAACAGCCCCACTTCCACATCTGCATCCCAGCTTCTATCACTAACCACTTCTCTAGGCCTCTCACAGCTTTCAACCTCTGAGACACACAAGGGCGGTAACACCCTTGACCTGGTCTTTGTCCGTCTCGGTTCAATCTCCCACCTAAATAACTCACCGCTTCCACTCTCTGACCACAACATTCTCTCCTTCACGCTCACAAATCCTCACCCACCTCAGCACACTCCTACCTACCACACATTCAGAAATCTACAAGCTATTAACCCTCAGACACTTTCAAACTCCCTACACTCATCGCAGTCCCCAATCTCCTCTTTTTCCTGTCCTGATCTGGCTGTTCATCACTACAACGACACTCTTAGAAGCACCCTTGACCAAGTAGCGCTCCCTCACCCTCAAAACTTCCAAACACAGAGTAAAACAGCCCTGGCTCACATCGCAAACTCAACTTCTCCAGCGATGCTCTAGGAGTGCTGAACGCCTATAGAGAAAAACCCACGCACCAGAAGACTTCATCTACTTCAAATTTATGTTAAGAAAGTATAACGCTGCCTTTCACCTCGCCAAACAGCCCTACTTCACCACCCTGATCTCCTCACTAGCCAACAACCCCAAGAAACTTTTTGACACTTTTCACTCCCTCCTCAGGCCAAAAGCGCAAGCCCCTATCACAGAAATTTGTGCTGATGACCTGGCTCCCACTTTATAGCAAAAATAGATAATATCCGTCAGGAAATCTGCTCCCAACCACCAAGTGCTGTGACTCCCATCCCTCCCTGCATTTCCCCTGGCTCACTTTCCATATTTGATCCCATCACAGAAGAAGTCTCCAGACTCCTCTCTTCCTCTCGTCCGACTACATGCATTACCGACCACATCCCTCACATCTCCTCCAGTCTCTCTCTCCAGTTGTCACAACTCACCTAATTACAATCTTTAATCTCTCCCTCTCCTCTGACATTTTCCCATCCTCCTTAAACACTCCATCGTTACTCCATTACTAAAGAAACCCGCTCTCGACCCATCCTGCACAAACAACTACAGACCAGTCTCCAATCTCCCCTTCATCTCTAAACTTTTGGAGCACCTAGTCTACTCCCGCCTTACCCGTTACTTCTCCACTCACTCCCTCCTAGACCCTTCACAGTGCTGCTTCTGCCCCCTACATTCAACTGAAACTGAAACTGCACTTATCAAAGTGACCAATGACCTTCTGACAGCAAAACGTAATGGTGACCACTCTCTACTCATTCTTCTTGACCTTTCTGCAGCTTTCGACACAGTTGACCACCGTTTCCTACTCTCTAGGCTCCAGTCACTAGGCATTAAGGAAACTGCTCTCTCCTGGTTCTCTTCCTATCTTTCTGACTGCTCCTTCAGTGTTTTGTTCTCTGGCTCCACGTCAGCTCCTCTTCCTCTCGCTGTCGGGGTACCTCAGGGCTCAGTCCTTGGCCCCCTTCTCTTCTCTCTCTACACAGCCCCAATTGGACAGACTCACTGTCGCATTGATCCACTCCCGCCTGGACTACTGCAATGCTCTATTAATTGGCCTTCCTGTTACTCGACTATCCCCTCTCCAGGCCATACTTAATCTAGCTAATCGTCTGCTCTTCACCAGTCGTTACATTGGCTGCCCATTCATTATAGGGTCCTATCACATTCACTAATCAAAGTCATTTTATGTGTAAGTGTGCGTGTGTAGCCCATTCACTATCTCCATCTATCCCTCACTCCCTCAAGATGGCTGGACCATCATTGTAGATACACACCTGTACTTTGTATCTCCCCCACCTCATTGCAGATTGTAAGCTCTCACGAGCAGGGTTGTCTTATTTTGCTTTAATTATTGTATTGTTAACGTTGCTTCTTATGAATTGTGTTTTGAAACTGTTAAACTATAAAGCGCTGCGGAATATGTTGGCGTTATATAAATAAAGATTATCATTATTATTATTAGATGGAAGCAAAGCACTCGAGAGTTTAGAAGTGGTAATTCCAGCTCCACTAGCATAAAATCTCCCACCACTACCTCTTACATACAGATGCTAGAGAAAAACTGTGAAAGGACACATTAAATCAGTTAATTTTGCGTGCTATGATGAATTTCTGAGTTCAGATCATCGTAAAGTACATGAATCGGTTAACGAGTCCATGGAAAAAAGCAGCTGCTAGGCTTAGGATTTATAAGGCAATAATCCATAATAATAATAATAATTAAATAATAATAATAATAAAAATAATCCAATAATCCAGACCCGTTAGCATTGTATTTACCATTCATACGGTTGTATCATTTCTTTATATTATTTTTTTTTTACGCCTTTTCTACCTATTTGTGCGGCAGTGCCATTTATTATTATTAATGCTCATTTTTCTGTTTACAATGATCCTATTCACATTCATTGCGCAAATAATATATTCTTTGCATGATTTCACATTTTCAGCTGATTTTAGCTGGTGTATATACTTATATTTCAAATATTACATTTTTGTATTATTTTTCAATAATTTTGAGTTCAAATTTCCTCTATTGACATGTATCTTATTATTTATTTTTGTACCTTTTACATTCTAATAAAAATGTGAATAATAGAAAAATATATAAATTTGTATTCCTGAGAGTTTTTGTTTTTGACCTTAACATCCAGATAAACTTGTAACACCACACTAAGAAACTGACTGTATTGCTTTGTGACATTGCTAATTAATCCCACAACATATCTTTTCCCCCTGATGTTCATTAATATTTTCCTTGTAAACAATCAAAGGATATAGAAACAAAATATCTAATTTGCTTAAGTTTTGAAACAACAGCTTCTCCACTGGGGATCTCAGTATTATGTTCTACTTGGGAAAGAAATGCCAAGAGAATTAATTAATGTTCTAAGCAAACAGACTTGTTTATAGTTAACGTAATTTATCATGAAAAATAACTGCAATGATACAAGACCATTGCTTACAGTGGAACCAATGAAAGAATGAAGCAACATATTGATTGCATTCAAAGTGTGGTCTTATCATTATTGGACCTGGCTTTGTATTTAACATAATGACTAACACATCTGAAAGTATAGAAATCAAGGTATTCAATCACAAAATATTTGTTCTATATAAGAATAAAATCAATTTTTGCGCACACTAGCCTCTCTAGTTTGCAATAATGAAAATTGATAGAGAGGCTTTGCAAGAGTTTTTTTTATTATTAAAAAAGGAAATAAAGTAAAATACAGAATGTGGTAGTGTATATATAGTATATTGCACAATTCCCAGTAAATAGTTGCACTTATGCCAAAAAATAGGGAGAGTTTGAAATCCACATAATACCTGAAATAAAAGAGTTTTGTTAGTAAAACAAATATCCTACACTGTGCCCACAGTAAAATTCCAGAAGAAGTAGGCTGAAAATGAAGGAATAATTAGTTAGCAAAAGAAATATGTTGCACTAAGCCCAGTATTTCACATGTGTCCTGTTGAGAGAATGTTAATTAAAAAACCTAAACATATATATTGCACTAGGCCCAGTTCCCCTTTCAAATAGAGGGATTAGATGTATTCCTTAGTAGAGTGGCCCCTGTGCAGAGCGAAATTATTGCACTATGCCCAATAAGTGATGGAAATCCTGCTGGAGGAAGATATAATAACGAAATCAAGGAAATAATTCCTGGTTATGAAATAGCAATAATAAAGATGGGCGTGTACAAATATAATGTCCAATAAGTCCTATGGAAAACAGGTCCAATCCCAATAAGGAAAGAGATTTAATCCAGATGGAGAGTAGGTGGACTATATTGCGATACTCTGCAGGCTGGCGTAGGCTCCAGTATTTATAAAAAGCACTCTGAGAGTCTGAGTAGAAAGGTCAATTAGAGGCTGCCCCGGCCGGCAGCAATGCCTCTGTGAGCCAAATAATCCAAATGGTACCTTTATTGTGTACATAGATGCCTCCGTGAGAAGGCGGTGAGCGGAGAGGAAGCCGCTTGCTCTCCGTTGAGCTCGTAGCGGTGCTGCGTCCAGTAGTCGGCACAGGATCCCGGTGGCTGCGGTTGGTTTTTGTCTACTTTTTGCTGCACCTCGGTATTTACTCTAGCGCCGCTGAATCTTTTAATTATTTTACAAAGTATTTGTTGTCATCACTGACTGCAATTT
This sequence comes from Oophaga sylvatica, assembly GCA_033576555.1. Lineage (NCBI taxonomy): Eukaryota > Metazoa > Chordata > Amphibia > Anura > Dendrobatidae > Oophaga > Oophaga sylvatica. Next base: position 23,256 of record JARQOD010005333.1, read on the forward strand.
AGAGATGAGAATGTAAGGTTCTTTGTCTCTGTTGACATGTTCCTTGAAACTCAGTTTTCCGTCGGCCATTTTGCATTCTGTCTTTCTGCAGCTCTTGCCCTCAGTTAATATGGAGTTTCCAGTTTTCATGTTCCCGCCCTGATTCTTTCCTCTTGCTTCTTAAGCAGCCTCAGCTGAACAATCAGTGCTCCTGAATCAAGCCTCAGTCAGTCTGTGACCTGACTCCTGGAAGCCTTGGACTTGTACTCCAGCTATTCCCTACTGAGGAACCTTGGAACACTTTTGGACTCTGGAAACCTGCTGTTTGGTGAATCCATGTTTGCAGAGGAATTACGGTACAGAGAAGAGATCCTGAACCTGCTTTGGAGATTTATTGTAGTGCTTGAAGTTACTCTGGCCTGCTGTGTCTCCTGTCGCTGTTCCTGCAAACTGTGTGAACTTTTCAGCATGCTTGTATGAAGTAATACAAGTCATTTCATCTCAACCTATGTCTCCTGTGTTTTCCTCGCACCCAAGCACAAGACGCTATAGGAACTGTACACTATACATGACAAGATTCAGGAGCCAATGTTTAGTGTCTGCTGGGTCTGGGAAAGCCGTGTCTGCTGTGACTGTGGATATCAGATGTCCGTTTAATACCTTATGTGATGACAGTGGTTGTGACTTCTCACAACCATTCCAGGTGAGCGCATTCCCTTAAAATTTTACTCTGGAGTGTTACCACAGGTAAACACTATTGTTTTTTTTGTTTTTTTTTTCCTTTCCTCTTCTCCTTCCAGCACTTCTGCCTTAAAAGATCTGGAAGATGGAGGCCCGCATAAAGGAACTTTGCGGAGTGACTGATACAATCCTTTCAGATGTAGAGACTTTAAAAACCCGTTTTGCAAGCCTACAGGACCTCACTAATCATAATTTGCAAGTGTTTGGACAGACTACCCAGGAATTGCGAGCCAGGATTGAGGCTCTAGAGGAACGAGCCCAGGCTCCTGCCATAACCCCAAGTTCTGGGATCCCCAAATTACCTCCTTTTCGTTTTGGCGGTGAACGTGAGAAATTCAGGGGATTTATTAATCAATGCAATTTATTTTTCTCTGCACATGCTTCACAATTTCCCACTGAACGATCCAAAGTGCTTACTATAATCATATTGCTTACCAATAAGGCTTTGATGTGGGCAAACCCTCTGATTGAGACTGAGGATGATTGTTTGAATCACCTTGATGCTTTTATTTCAGCCATGGGGCAGGTGTTTGATGACCCCAATCGAGGTGCAACAGCTGAAGCAGCCATGTTAACTTTGCGCCAAGGTAAGCGTTCAGAAGCCGAATATGCCCTGGATTTCAGGAGATGGGCTCTTGATACCACTTGGGACACTTCCGCTAAAAAATCTATTTTTCAGAAAGGGTTGTCTCCACTGATTAAGGATGAACTTGCTCGTGCCGACCCTCCCACTGCGTTAGGTGACTTTATTAACTATTGTATCCGTATTGATGCTCGTCTGACTGAACGCAGACAAGAGAGATGGTTCGAAAATAATCGCACTAACCTTTTACTACCTCCCTCCTCAGCTAAGGAACCTTTGAGTAGGATCACAAGGGAACCAGAACCTGAACCCATGCAGGTGGACTCTTTACAAAGACGGGTTAGTGATGCACGCAAAGAACATCGTATAAAGGAAAATCTATGTTTCTACTGTGGTAAGTCAGGGCACTTCATTATAAACTGCCCCAGCCGTTCTCGTAAGACTACTGCAGCAGTCATTCACTGTGAGTGTTGCGAGAGGAGCTCTGTCATGTCCGAGCCTCAGGCTCCAGAGAGATCTGCTGCAAGAGATCTTGATTTCTCGGACTTAAACTCTGTTAGTTCTGGGGACGATGACGGTATAAACGCTGCAATTTTTCAAGTTTCCTCAGCGGTGTCCCAGCTGAGTTGTAAAAGAAACAATTCTCATTGCTTCCTTTCCATCAAACTCTGGGTTGACTCAGTCTGGGTGTCTAGCTCTGCTATGATCGACTCAGGAGCAAGTGGAAATTTTATGGATATCTCCTTTGCTCTGAAACAGGGGATACGTTCAGTGAAGAAGGCTACTCCAGTACAGATGGAGACTGTGGATGGCTCTCTACTGACTTCTGGACCAGTGGATCAAGAAACAGAGCCTTTGAGGGTCCTTATGGGTAAAGATCATCAGGAGAAAATGTCTTTTATGCTTATCTCTTCTCCCCACTTTCCCATTATTCTAGGGCTACCATGGCTGCAGGCGCAGAATCCTACGATTAACTGGGAGACCAAGGAATTACACTGTCCGGAGAAACAGATGAGTCAAGGAGTTTCAGCTTGCTCTTTTCCTAAAGGAACCATGTCAGTCCCTGAACTACCAGCTGTATACCAGGACTATGTGGATTTATGTGACAAGAAGAACGCTGATCAGCTTCCTCCTCACCGTCCATATGATTGTCCAATTGAATTATTGCCTGGAGCCGAGATACCTTTTGGTAAGATCTACCCCCTAGCGGGGCCCGAGCTAAAAGCTTTGAAGGATTATATAGACGAAAATTTAGCCAAGGGCTTCATACGCCCCTCTTCATCTCCCGCAGGTGCACCCATCTTCTTTGTGAAAAAGAAAGATGGATCTCTGAGACCCTGCATAGACTATAGGGAACTCAATAAGGTTACTATTAGAAACCGTTATCCATTGCCTTTAATCCCTGAATTGTTTGAGAGAGTGCGGCATGCCAAAATTTTCTCTAAACTGGATCTCCGTGGGGCCTATAACTTGGTCCGTATTAGACCTGGGGATGAATGGAAGACTGCTTTCAGGTCACGCTATGGACACTTTGAATATCTAGTTATGCCTTTTGGTCTGAGTACTGCCCCAGCCACTTTCCAACACTTCGTGAATGATATCTTCAGGGATCTCCTAGATACATTTGTGGTGATTTATCTGGATGATATTCTAATTTTTTCTAACTCCACAGAGGAACATCATGGACATGTGAGAATGGTCTTAGAATGCCTAAGACAAAACCATCTCTACATCAAACTTGAAAAATGTGAATTCCATAGGACCGAAATTCAATTTCTGGGGTATGTACTATCTACGCAAGGGATTAGTATGGATGGAAGCAAGACCCAAGCCATCAAGGATTGGCCAATTCCTAGAAATGTGAAGGAGGTGCAGCGTTTCATCGGGTTTGCCAACTTCTATAGACGTTTCATTAAGAATTTTTCTGAGGTAGTGTCACCTATCACCCAACTTACCCGGAAACAGTCTAGGTTCTCCTGGACCCCGCAAGCTCAGGAAGCATTTTCCTGTTTAAAGGATAAATTTACCACCACACCTATCTTAGTACATCCCAACCCCGAGCTTGCCTTCATAATAGAGGTGGATGCTTCAGACTGTGCCGTTGGAGCTATACTCTCTCAGAGAACAGGTGAGAAGAATGTCTTGCATCCCTGTGCCTTCTTTTCCCAGCAGTTGTCTTCGGCTGAGAGGAACTACGATGTGGGCAATAGAGAATTGTTGGCCATTATTGCCGCCTTCAAGGAATGGAGACACCTTCTTCAGGAACTGCACAGCAAATAGTCGTCCTGACAGACCATCGTAACCTTGAATTTATCAGGTCGGCTAAGTGCCTGACTCCTCGCCAGGCTCGCTGGAATCTTTTCCTAAACCAATTTAATTTTGTCATTTCTTATAGACCAGGATCGCGCAATGGAAAGGCTGATGCACTCTCTAGGATTCATTCAGCAGAGACACGTCCACTTACTCCTCCTAAGACTATTCTTCCTGACTCTAGATTCCTGGGAGTGATTCATAATCAAGACCTACTTAAGGACATCAAGGAAGCATACCATGCGGATTCTTTGTTGGCTCAACCCTCAAGGGACGTAAGTCTTGTCTTTAAGAATGGTGTGTGGATTCAGGGACAACGTCTGTATATACCTGAAACAGTCAGATTGAGAGTATTGCAACTCATCCACGATTCCAAGATAGCCGGGCATAGGGGAATTCTAAAGACACAAGAATTTCTTTCTCGTTTCTTTTGGTGGCCCACTTACAGGAAAGATGTCTTAAACTATGTCACTTCATGTGAAGTCTGTGCAAGATGCAAAACACCTCGCTCCTCACCAACTGGTCTGTTGCAACCTCTTCCCACCCCGTCCCGCCAGTGGGGATCCATTTCTATGGACTTCATTGTGGAGTTACCAACCTCTCAAGGGAAGAACACCATTCTAGTGGTGGTTGACCGTCTAACAAAGGCAGCTCATTTTATCCCTTGTGTCGGCTTACCCACTGCAAAACAGACATCAGACTTGATGATTAAGAATGTGTTTCGCTTACATGGAGTACCGGATGAGGTCATTTCGGATCGAGGGGTGCAATTCACTTCAAGGTTTTGGCAAAATTTCTGTGCAGCATTGGACATTAAAGTAAACCTTTCTTCTGCTTTTCATCCCCAGACTAATGGACAGACAGAACGAACCAATCAGACCCTGGAGCAGTATCTCCGCTGTTTTATCTGCCACCTACAGGATGATTGGGTGGATCTACTTCCACTGGCTGAGTTCTCTTATAACAACTCTCAGAGCGCCTCCACTAAGCAGTCTCCTTTTTACTCCAATCTAGGTTATCATCCTAACATTCTTCCTCGATTTCCCATAGATACGCCCTTGCCGGCAGTGGCTGAAAGAATCACTTCTTTACAAAAGAATATGGATCTTCTAAAGGAAAATCTAGAATTGGCTCAGGAAAGGTACAAGAAAGCAGCAGATAAATTTCGTAAACCTGCACCAGCTTTCAAGGTAGGAGATTTGGTCTGGCTGTCAACCAGAAATCTTAAATTAAAGATTCCATCGTCTAAATTGGGACATAAGTACATTGGACCTTATAAGATCAATAAGATTATAAGTGCTGTTGCTTGTCGTCTTCAACTGCCCAGAACTATGAGAATCCACCCTGTCTTTCATGTATCCCTACTAAAGGCTGCAACACCCAATACGTTTCCTGGACGTTCTTCTCCTTGCCCTGACCCAGTGCTGGTCGATGGTCAGGAAGAATTTATGGTGGAAAGGATTCTAGATTCCAGGTTGTACAGAAATCAGTTGCAATAGTTGATTAAATGGCAGGGCTACCCAGTGGAGGACAACTCATGGGAACCAGTCAATAATGTAAATGCTCCTCGCCTGCTCCGCCAGTTTCATCCAGAGGTACCCTGACAAGCCTGGTCTGAGGTCATCTGGAGGTTGTCCCTAAGGGGGGAGTAATGTAAGGTTCTTTGTCTGTGTTGACATGTTCCTTGAAACTCAGTTTTCCGTCGGCCATTTTGCTTTCTGTCTTTCTGCAGCTCTTGCCCTCAGTTAATATGGAGTTTCCAGTTTTCATGTTCCCGCCCTGATTCTTCCCTCTTGCTTCTTAAGCAGCCTCAGCTGAACAATCAGTGCTCCTGAATCAAGCCTCAGTCAGTCTGTGACCTGACTCCTGGAAGCCTTGGACTTGTACTCCAGCTATTCCCTACTGAGGAACCTTGGAACACTTTTGGACTCTGGAAACCTGCTGTTTGGTGAATCCATGTTTGCAGAGGAATTACGGTACAGAGAAGAGATCCTGAACCTGCTTTGGAGATTTATTGTAGTGCTTGAAGTTACTCTGGCCTGCTGTGTCTCCTGTCGCTGTTCTTGCAAACTGTGTGAACTTTTCAGCATGCTTGTATGAAGCAATACAAGTCATTTCATCTCAACCTATGTCTCCTGTGTTTTCCTCGCACCCAAGCACAAGACACTATAGGAACTGTACACTATACATGACAGAGTGAATATTTTCAAGTGGATTTGAATTCTGTTCAAATATACCAAATATATACAAATATCTGCATTTCCCAAAACGTAGATTATCTTGTAATTTGATTCAAAGCAGATTATGAAAAAGGCGGGAAAGCTGGCTTTCAAATTGCTAAATTGAAAGCAGCCACTTTATATTTGACTTGCTCACTTCTCCACCATCCCTCCGTCTGGTTGTCGGTCATCTTCTTATTACTGCCTCCGATCTCATAATTCCTGGGTCTCTTCACAAGATTTCCTTTGATTAAGCCTGGGATGTTTTGTACATGTGCGCACAAGTTAACAGTGCACATCATGACATTATGATGTCACAGCTTTACATGCACTTGTACAAAAATAGCCTGGACCTCATCAGAGCTAAAAGTCCTGGCCTAACATGAAGGGGACTATGCATTCAGCTATTGGTGGAAATGATAAAAAGATTCACTGAGGACGGGATGGGGAATGGTGCAGAGTGGAGAGACTGAAGAGGTGAGTGGTAATGTGAGTGTAAGTATTTTTTCTATTTCCCACAATTTCAACACTTTTTGAAAATACCACAGGGAATAAGAAGGGACATTCAATTCATAGAGAGTTACTTCCTTGCAAGTTAAATTTCCCGGGAATGGGTAAATTCAAATTTTGCCTAACACATTCATCTCTATGTCCATCTGCTGAGTTGAGTGTAGTGGAAGACTACTTTGACATTCAATTAAAAGCTGTGAATTCTGGCTCAGATGCAGATACCTCGTACATGGTTGATTGCTGCCGTGCCATGCTATAATTTGCACTGTGGGTGAATTGAGGCAACTTTTCTGGTGTCTGCCCCTAATTGCATGTATTTTGGCAGCTTTTGGGGCCATTTGAAGGTGTTGTGCATGCATTTGCTTTTGCCTTTCATTGACTTGAATGGCTATGTTCGGCAAATATTAGACAAATAAAGCGACAATATTGCAAATTTGGCGATCATAATCCGAACATTGTAATATTCGCTCATCTCTAATCTCTACTACAGTATATTTAAACAAGTTGTCAAAATACAAATTACTTTTTCATTCTTTTTTTTTCATAAACAACGCCACATGTGTCAATTTGATATGTCTGTAATTCTTGCTTGTCCCTATGCAAGTGAAAGGATATGAACTGTCAGATACATCCCATAAACAGAAATGTTTCTTTGTGATAAAATCGTTAACATTCCTACACTACCTAAAATATACCTAAAACATAGTGCACAGAAAAAATGAAATAAATAAATTAAAATATTTATTGCTTCCTACATCAGACAGGCAAAATAAAAACCACTAAGTGTATGTGCACATGACGTTATTTTCGGGGGGGTCCAGTCTGAAACCCATTTAAAAAAGCATACAGATATGCTCAAAAGAATGAATATATGCTGTTCTAGGTGATAATGACTTGCTGTTCATAGTTCATATGTTCAGTCTTTTGAGAATCTTTTAACCACTTCAAATTTCCAAAGATACCAAGCAATGAAGATTCTGAATCGCTGTATGTGATTGACATGCAGCTGCTGGGTCTCGAACATATTTTGCGACTTTGCCCAAAATAACCCGGTTGGCATCCGAGCAAGTTCTCTCATCACTATTCTCAATACTTTACAATACAATTCAATGGGAAAGCTAAAAAAAAAAGTCTTGAAGTTCACTGGCTGTTTTTTAAGCACTTTGCCAGCATTTTTCCTTGAAAAAAACATCCAGTAAAAAAAATGCCCTCAAAATAAAGGAGAAATGCTAAAAGAAAAAAACGCCCTTGGCAAAAAGATGCTTGAGAAATGACCAAAAAACTCTAAAAAAAAGAAGCTTCAAGAAAATTAAGTTTATGTATGTATCATCCCACTTCAAAAAGGCCAATTGTTGCACATACAGTACCCTTATGGTGAATATAGACATGCCAATTTCAGCCCACAAATAAATTTAAAGGGAATCTATTACTATGGGCATACAGGTGATAGAATGGTTAAACCAGTCTTACCTGTATGCCTCATAGCTGCAGTGTAGATCTTTAGAAATTTGTTTAGAAGTTATATCCTCCCACATTCCAAAGACATACCGATATGGAACTTAAATTGTGAGCCCCATCGGGGACAGTGCTAATAATGTCTGTTAAGCGCTGTGGAATTAGCGATATATAAATGAGTAAAATAAATAAATAAAATATGCTAATGATTTCTTCCAGGCTCCTGGGCATGCAGTGCCTGGAATAAATCACTGCCTCCTGACATCATTATAATGGTACCCCCATTTGGTACCACCAATGGTGCCCCACTTCTGCGCAGGCGAGTCTCTGCTACTACAGTCATGGACAAAAGTTTTGAGAATGACACAAATATTAATTTTTGCAAAGTCTACTGCTTCACTTTTTCTAATGGCAATTTGCATATACTCCAGAATGTTATAAAGAGTGATCAGCTTAACAGCAATTACTTGCAAAGTCAATATTTGGCTAGAAAATGAATTTTATCCCCCAAAACACATTTCAACATCATTGCAGCCCTGCCTTAAAAGGACCAGCTAACCTCTTTTCAGTGATTGCTCCATTAACACAGGTGTGGGTGTTGATGAGGACATGGCTGGAGATCAATCTGTCATGATTAAGTAAGAATGACACCACTGGACACTTTAAAAGGAGGCTGGTGCTTGGCATCATTGTTTCTCTTCTGTTAACCATGGTTATCTCTAAAGAAACATGTGCAGTCATCATTGTAATGCACAAAAATGGCCTAACAGGGAAGAGTATCGCAGCTAGAAAGATTGCACCTCAGTCAACAATCTATCGCATTATCAAGAACTTCAAGGAGAGAGGTTCCATTGTTGCCAAAAAGGCTCCAGGGCGCCCAAGAAAGACCAGCAAGCACCAGGACCATCTCTTAAAAGTGTTTCAGCTGCGGGATCGGGCTACCAGCAGTGCAGAGCTTGCTCAGGAATGGCAGCAGGCAGGTGTGAGTGCATCTGCACGCACTGTGAGGCGGAGACTCTTGGAGCAAGGCCTGGTCTCAAGGAAGGCAGCAAAGAAGCCACTTCTCTCCAGAAAAAACATCATGGACAGACTGATATTCTGCAAAAGGTACAGGCAGTGGACTGCTGAGGACTGGGGTAAAGTTATTTTCTCTGATGAATCCCCTTTTCGATTGTTTGGGACATCAGGAAAACGCCTCATTCGGAGAAGACAAGGTGAGCGCTACCACCAGTCTTGTCTCATGCCAACTGTTAAGCATCCTGAAACCATTCATGTGTGGGGTTGCTTCTCAGCCAAGGGAATCGGCTCTCTCACAGTCTTGCCTAAAAACACAGCCATGAATAAAGAATGGTATCAGAATGTCCTCCAAGAGCAACTTCTCCCAACCCTCCAAGAGCAGTTTGGCGATCAACAATGCCTTTTCCAGCATGATGGAGCACCTTGCCATAAAGCAAAGGTGATAACTAAATGGCTCAGGGAACAAAACATAGAGATTTTGGGTCCATGGCCTGGAAACTCCCCTGATCTTAATCCCATTGAGAACTTGTGGTCAATCATCAAGAGACGGGTGGACAAACAAAAACCTAAAAATTCTGACAAAATGAAAGCATTGATTGTGCAAGAATGGACTGCTATCAGTCAGGATTTGGTCCAGAAGTTGATTGAGAGCATGCCAGGGAGAATTGCAGAGGTCCTGAAGAAGGGTCAACACTGCAAATATTGACTTGCTGCATTAACTCATTCTAACTATCAATATAAGCTTTTGTTACTCATATGTTTGCAATTATATTTCTGTCTGTGATAAAAACATCTGTCAAACACACATAAAAACCAGAGGGCAGCAGATCATGTGAAAATATAATATTTGTGTCATTCTCAAAACTTTTGGCCATGACTGTATGCAATGACGCACTGCACCTGCACAGAAAATGAATGAAGACAACACACACTGAGGTGCGGACAGGGTTTGCCTAACCACGCGCCGAACAGGTCAGTGTGATGCTGATGGGAAGAGGGTGCCATTATAATGAAGTCAGGAGGCAGTAATTTCTTCCAGGCACCACACGCCCCGAAGCCTGGAAGAAATTATTAGCAAATAACATTATAAATTAATGTCTCAAGATCTACACCGCAGCTATACAAGTAAGACTGGTTTAACCATGCTAATACCTGTATGCCCATAGTAATAGATCAATTATGCTAATTACACTCTGATCAAACTGTGAGCAAAGTTTGATCAGCGTTTGATCAGATTGTGATTAGAGTGTGGTCAGAGTGTGATAAAAGTGTGATCATCTTCTCTTAGATGAGGAAAAGATGGAAAAAAAGTCTCCATTCTGTCAATCTGTGGAAATCGAACTGCACTCAGATGTCATCTGAATGCCGTCCAATGGATTCCACAGACTCACTGACTTGCATGGCTGAGTCTGTGCATCAATTTTTTCCTTGGACTGACTAGGTTCATGGAATAAATCTGACATGTGCATAGCCCCATAAAATAACATTAGCCTGAGAGTGATCCGATGTTTTCTCGGATCGCACAGGGACTGAAAATATGGCCATATGCATGAGCCCTTACAAGTGCAATCAACAATATACAAGTCCATTAGCGCTCATTCATGGACCGATTTACACAGACCAAGGAACAATGATGGGGACAGATCATTATGATGATCATTCTGTTCCCTTACAATATCATGTTATATGCAGCACATCACCTTACTCTGTTTATGTGGTGCCCCTGAGGGTCCAGTCACAACAGAGGTACTGCACCTCATCCAGAGGTGTGGTATCCCACTCTCAGATAAGGAGGGAGCACTATCCAGGACTCTAACACTCGCACCCAACACACACTAGTTCAGTCAGGGAACCTGGGCGTAACCTTAAGGAGGAGGGCCTCATCCCAGTCTAGGAAAGGGTGTTGGGGGAGTGGGTGGAGAAGGTAGGAAGAAGGGTAGGAGCTTAGAGAGCGAGAAGAACAGTGAGTTGTGAGGAGGAAGAAAAAGTGAGCAGACGTGCTGACAAGGAGCTCCCTGTCAGAGGGAGCTAGGAAGAGCAAGCTGAAAAGGGAGAGACTGAAAGAAGCTCCAAGGAGGACAGAAAGGGTACTAGGGGCACAGGAAGTGCAGAAGCCACCCGTGGGGCCCGATCCAAGAGTGTAGGGACCAGGTCGCAGTGGGGAACCGACCCCCGAGACTAGTGGAGGACTACAAGACTCAGCTAGCAAGTCGGAGGCAGGGGCATCTGTAGGTGCTCCAGCCACATCCACAATTACTTGCCAAAAAGGCAGCCATATAGGAACAAGGGGGCACAGAGGATGTCGCCTGACAAGGCTTGGGACACTTTTTGTGATGGTGCTAGGTAGGAAGGGCGGAAAGCCAGCGCAGTGAGACGGCCAGAAGAGGAACACACTGAAGGGAGTCCTGGAAAGGTGTATCCTGATCTGCCTGGGAGTTTGCTGGACCCCTCAAGTGGAGGACACGGCACCAAGTGGGCATCTGTGTACACAAGAACTGTAAGTAAAACATTGAAAAACTGCACCCTGCTGTGTCCTCTGAATCATTCCTGCATCACCTGCGTTGCACCACACTCACCACTAACATCACTCTTAATATCCTAACTTTCTTGGGACACAGCTCTACCCGAGGAGAGCTTAACCATCATAGCTGCCCTAACATCATCCCAGAGGATCTGCATTGCAGCATCGGTCCCCTGACCGAACACCACGGGTGGCATCATGAACATTAAATCTTTTACAAACTTTATTTCCCCTTTTCATCATTCCCCTTTTACTAGACGCCCAGGGCCACGGACCAGGTCACTGCTGCGGTGACACTGCCCATTTAAAAAGCGGCCCGGTACCGGATACCCCACGGCCCAGGCAGCGCTCCATATACATGGGGCAATGTGCTGCTGATAACAATGTTTTTATTTTATGAGAATTGATAGTCTACAGGTTTACATGGCGCGATAATTAGTAATAAGCTTTCCTACCAACTCTCGTTCACTGATTATCTATTTCTCCTGATCTTACATGGGTGAGTTTTACCTGCATTTAGCAGTTCTTATTCTGAATGGTACACAGAGGTGTTAACTTTGCTCATACTTGCTCTATGACTTTTGTTAATATAATGCATCATTCACTATATTGTCTGTTGAAAAAGAGTTGAAAACTGTTTGGAGGACAAAAGCCACATGCGTAGAGTAGTATCGCCTAGTAAGGAAAGTAAGAGGTTGGAGTATACGCTCACCTGGCGATGTTGTCTGAAGGCACAACACCTGTAGACATGTCTAACTGCTGCAGTCAACTTCTCCCAGATGATTAATAGTAGAGGAAGATTATATCACATTGAAAGCAGTAAATGAGAAGCTTTTTGCTTTCTAAAATGGTTCTTTATTGCCCAACGCATTTCAGCACCAGAACGGCGCTTTTCTCAAAGTAAAAAAACAAATAGTTTGGTGGAAACTATTGACTTATGGTGGGGTCTGTCGTAGTTCCAGTCCATGTGCTGCCATTAAAAATGACAGAAATACCAACAAACCACCCAAGCGGAATGTTAAATAAAAATATCAATATAGCTAAATTAAATGTAAACAAAAATATTCCAACATTATCTAAATAATGGACAAAACATGGAACAAATGATGTGTATAGAAAAATGGAATATTATGTATGTGCATCCCCAATTACTCAAGAGCAAATTTGATGGTAGCTCACTTTTGACTCTGTACTCTAAAGTTTTGCAGGTCATTTGCAGTGTACAAAGACTACAAAAATACCATCATCATCTCCTTCGCCACTAATATTGCACCCTAATTGAGTCATTTATTTTCCCACAAAAGATTAGAAATTAAACATTATAAATTTACCACGTAGTGTTTTCCCCAATAATGGTACATTTGTTGAAGATTTTTTCAAGGCATTTTTAATGTGTTTTTGTTTATGAAAAGCACCACAATGCATAAAATATGTTTTGGTCTGTGTATTTTTTGGTGTTTTTTTGTATTTTTGGGCTTTTTAATTTAAAATGCAATAAGCTATGGGTTTGTCTTTTTGGGGACATTTTCTAATTGATTTTTCTGTAGGATCTGAAAAGCCTTCGTAAATCACATGTGTGTGAGAGCAGGTTTAGGGATGTAGTGACGGAAAGGAGGCTGAGCAAGGGTTAACAAGTTTAATAACAGGGGAATACACCATGCCGAGAGGTAAAGGGTTAAAAAGGGGAATAAACAGTCTATTTGCAAAAAAGGATATGCAGAGTTCAGAAATAACCGATGAGGTAATGGCGGTGCTTGTGAAACACTGGTGCCATAAGTTCCTCAAACTGTGACTCCTGCTGGGAAGTCGATGGTGCCGGCAACTGTTGGCACGGTGTCTTTTCCAATGGGGTACTGTGGGCATCAATACCCGTCTTCTGGCGGCAGCGGTCGGTCTCCGGTACCTTCTGCTGTGCCCTAGTCCATAAGCTGCAGTGGCTAACAACCTTGATGGCCACAGTCTTTTATGAGCCCAATGTGGCTCTGCAAATATACACTGGTGAAGTCAGGACGCAAGTGTCTGGGCAAATGTTCGCTGGCAACATCAGAGTGCAAGTGTCTTTCCAGTCCCGGTCACTCTTATGTGGCACATGCGCTGTACTCACGGACATGAACCATACGGTGCCTTGTTCTCTCGTAGTCACCGGGCTCACACTGTATGTCTCTGTCTCTCTGTAGTCACCAGGCACACAGCACCTCTCTGTAGTTACTAGGCACACACTGCACATTCCTCTCCCTCTCTGGTCTCCGCTGCTGGCGGCAGTAGATGGCGAACACTGGCCTGCATGCTGCTGATTCTTCCAGAATGGAGCACTCTTCTGCCTGGCTGCTACTGCTGCTGTTGGACACACAACTTCCCTTAGTGAAGTGGTCCCTCTTAGTGCAGCCTGTGGTGGCACCCGTGCTCTGTGCAGGGAGGGGAAGCGATCACCTGACTGCGCTCTGCCCTCTGTTCGCGCCAAACTGCTCTGCTGTGAACGCTTTCCCCTTTTATCTCCCTGCCTCCCCCGGACAGGAGGAAGGTCCGCCTCGCTCAAGCTTCCCCCAGGCCATAGGGACGGTCCGCCTTGTTACAGCTACCCCCAGGGAACAGGGGATGAAGCCTTTCTAGTTCCGGACCCGGCACGCAGGTACCCGCGGTCTTGTCGTCCCCCTTACACTCCCCCTCTCTTTTAACTCACCATTCAATGGGTGAGAGTTCTTCGTGCTCCCTTTTGTTCTTCGGAGGTGGGACCAATGCCCACAATTTTCACATCCATTCCTGCCTCTCTTGCATCCTGCAGGGGCAAATCATCAGCATGGTCACATGGGGTACCTTGAAGCTTCTCTTGAGTTTGTTCATTAGGGGTACTCAGAACTTCAGGTTGAGTGGTAGAGTCAGGTTGGGTTGTAGAGTGCGGGAGTACGTCCGAGTTCAATATCGCAGCCATCTCTGGAGCCTGTTCCTCTTCTGGGTCAACATCTGGTGGGTCGAGAAATTCTTCCTCTTTATAATCAACAGCTGCAGGAGGAAATGTCTCAGGTATACTTTGCATCTCTTCCATTTTGTCAGGATCCCTTGGGCTGGCAGTCAGTAAACTATCTAGACCAGGGAACGAAGTAAGTGGTTCTTCCTCCTTACAATCGGAAACCATGGGTACGGGTGTTTCCCGTGGGATAAGTGAAGAGTCTCCGCAAGCTCAAAGATCACTGGGTTTTGGCAGTTGCAGCTGAAAGGAGGAAATCGGTAAACCAGGGGAAGAGTCCTGATGAGAGTATTTGCATATTCCCAGTGCCTTCTGGAATAAGTGAAGAGTCTCCGCGAGCTCAAATATCACTGGGTTTTGGCTGTTACAGCTGAAAGGAGGAAATCGGAATTTTGGCACATTTTTCACCGCTTTGAAATCTCTAACAATAACAATATGGAAGAGGCCAAGAGCCATTTGTTAAGCTGCATTTCTTGCTACATGTTCACAGACTTACCAGTGGAAAAGCCAAACTTCACATGCCACAAATGTAAGCTTGTGTCCCTGTTGGAGGAAAAGTTGCAAAATCTTGAAGAGAGGTTAGCTACATTGAAGATCATTAAGGAAGGTGAAGAGTTCTTAGACAGAGCAGAATTATCTCTTCATGTTACAAAAAAAGAAGAAATGCGAAGTGCACCTGAAGAAACAGAGGAATGGAAACATGTGACCCAGAGAAGCAGGAGGATCGGGAGGCAGTCAGCACCCATACTGCTCAGGAACCAGTACCAGGCTCTTACGAAAGAGAACGATGAAGAAATACATCAGGATAAGACTTTGCCCACAAACAACAACCTTGTACACCCTCAGAGTCCTCCTGGATGGAGAAAGAAAAATGTTGTGAAGAAGAAACGAAGAGTGGTGGTCATGGGGGATTCACTGTTGAGAGGAACAGAGGCCGCTATCTGCAGACCGTATATAACCTCAAGAGAAATGTGCTGTCTTCCAGGTGCAAAAATTAAAGATGTGTCTGACAGGATATCAGGACTCTTCAGACCTACAGATGACTACCCATTCCTGCTAATACATGTGGGGACAAATGACACAGCGAGAAACTACCTGGAGGCCATCTGCAGTGACTTTGAAAACTTAGGTAAGAAAGTGAAAGAACTGGGAGAGCAGGTGGTCTTCTCTTCCATCCTCCCAGTGGATGGCCATGGAACAAGGAGATGGAATAAGATTCTGCAGGTGAACAACTGGCTACGTCGATGGTGCCGTCAGCAAGGATTTGGATTTCTGGATCACGGAGTGAATTACCTATACGATGGACTACTTGCTAGAGATGGGGTGCACCTTACGAAGACTGGAAAACATGTATTTGGAAGTCGCCTTGCTACACACATCAGGAGAGCTTTAAACTAGAACAATGTGGGAAGGGAAGAAAAAGGCCAAAAAAAGCCATACACCTGACAAATACCATTGAGAATTCTGCTATTAGAAGTGGGAGGAAAGAACAAAGACAAAAAAATGTAAATAAAAATATTGGAGAAAGAGAAACCAATCACAAACTAAAATGTTTCTATACGAATGCACAAAGCATGGGCAACAAACAAGGAGAATTGGAACTACTAACACAGGAAAAGAAATATGATGTAATTGGAATCACTGAAACTTGGTGGGACAATACACGATTGGAATACAAGGCTAGAAGGATACAACTTATTTGCAAGAAACAGACTTAATAAACGAGGAGGAGGTGTCGCATTGTATGTTAGAAACGCGTATATCTGCACAGAGATTGAAGCTTCAGAGACTGGGAGTTCTGTGGAAACTGTTTGGGTAAGAATACAAGGACAGAACAATGGAAATGACACCATTGTAGGCATTTACTACAGGCCACCTGTGCAAGCTGAAGATATGGATGAACTCTTTATGCATCAAATGGCCAAGTTCTTCAAAAAATATGACATAGTTGTCATGGGAGATTTCAACTATCCAGACATTTGTTGGGAATCTCTCTCAGGCAAAACTAACAGGTCCAGGAAATTGTTATCCTCTCTTGCTGACAACTTTATCTTCCAAAAGGTAGGGGAGAAAACAAGGGGATCTGCTACCTTGGATCTAATCCTTATAAACAGGGAGGAAATGGTCGAGGAGGTATGAGTGGCTGGGACCCTAGGAGGTAGCGACCATGCTATTTTAGAATTTTGGATAACTAAAGGAGGAAGACCTGTGAAGACTCAGACGTCAAGGTTAGATTTCAGAAAGGCAGATTTTAAGGGATTCAGAAAGAGAATTGGAAGGATCCAATGGCTGGATATCCTTAAGGACAAAAATGTCCAGCAAGGATGGGAAATCTTAAAAAATGAAATTCTCAAAGCACAATCGTTAACAATTCCGAAAATAGGAAGAATAGGAAGCATTTAAGGAAACCAGGATGGATAAACACAGAACTTAAGCACATGCTGAAAAGGAAGAAAGAAATGTTTATAAAATGGAAAGAGGGAGGCATATCTAAAGAAGAATATAATGCTGTCTGCAGAACCTGCAGGGCATGAATCAGATTATCTAAAGCTGACAATGAATTGAGGCTTGCAAGAGACGTCAAAAGCAATAAAAAAGGATTCTGGGGATATGTCAAAAGTAAAAGAAAAGTAAAACATGCTATAGGATTTTTACAGGATGAAAAGGATGAAATGGTAAGGCAGGATGTTGAGAAGACCGAACTTTTAAATTCCTATTTTGCATCTGTTTTCTCTCAGTAAGGAAATGTAACATCAGCTGTTCTTCTCTGTCCTATTAAGGGAATAGAAGAATCCAGGATATCTATAAACAGAAAGATAGTGAGGAAATACTTAGCTAACCTAAATGAATTCAAGTCTCCAGGTCCAGATGAATTATACCCCAGAGTGTTGTGAATGGGTTTGAGATGAGTTCTGAGCAGAGGCTCCCTCTGGTGGTTACAAGCGGTACTAGTGAGGATTGTGAGGACTGGGAATCAGGTGTTACTGATTGGTCTTATATAAGGGAGTCATTTTCCCATCAGGGTTGCCGGTGATCAATTGTTCTGGTCTGAATCCTTCTTTCCAGTTTCCCTTGTAGCCTGCTGTGTCGTGTCTGCATCTCCTGCTATCAGATAAGACAATTTCTTATTTTGTGTTTTTGCTATATTTTTGCATTTTGTTCTGCACTTCTGTGGGGGCCTTCTGGGTCCCCTCCGGGGGCTTTTGCCCTCTCAGTTTAGTCCAGCCACTGTGTTTTGTACTTTTGCTTTTTCCAGTTTTTTTTTCAGTGGCTGCTGTTTTGATTTTTTTTACACCAGAGAACTAATTTAGGTGGTAGAGGTCGTGTGATCTCAGGTGATTTTGAAATTAGTAGAGTTGGTGTTTTTTCAGGGTTTTCTGAGATTGCAGTAAGTACCCTTCCTGTCCTTTTCTATTTAGATAGTTTGGGCCCCAGCGTTTGCTCATACTATTTTCTTTCTGTGTCAGTATTTCCTCTTGTCTAACCGCCATTACATGTTTGGGGGCTTTCTATTATCTTTGGGGTTCTGCTCCGGGGCAGATAGCTTTCCTATTTCTATCTTTAGGTGTAGTTAGTTTCTCAGGCTGTGCCGAGGCGTCTAGGACCAACGTAGGAACGCTCCACGGCTGCCTCTAGTTGCGGTGGTTAGTCAGGGTACTGCAATCTCATAGATTCCAACTGCTCTGGTGTATTTCCTTTTTTACCTGCACTCCTCAGCTACCGTAACATAACACCAGAGTACTGAAGCAGATAGCAGAAAAAAATTTTGAACCACTCTCCATAATCTTTGAAAATTCTTGGAGAACAGGAGAAGTCCCAGAAGACTGGAGAAGAGCAAATGTTGTTCCTATCTTCAAAAAGGGGAAGAAGGTGGACCCAGGCAACTATAGGCCAGTGAGTCTGACTTCTATACCAGGAAAGATCTTTGAACAAATTATTAAACAACATGTATGTAAGTACCTGGATAAGAATGAAGTGATTAAACAGAGTCAGCATGGGTTTGTAACTAATAAGTCATGTCAAACTAACTTAATTTCCTTCTATGACAGAATCACTGACTGGGTGGATCACGGAAATGCTGTAGATAAAGTATATCTTGACTTCAGCAAAGCATTTGACAAAGTATCTCACACAATCCCCATCGAAAAAATGACTAAGTATGGAATGGACAAGGCAACTGTTAGGTGGATTCATATAACTGGCTTAGTGATCGGACCAAAGAGTGGTCGTAAACGGCTGCACATTCAGTTGGAAGAATGTCTCAAGTGAGGTACCACAGGGCTCTGTCCTGGGACCTGTATTGTTCAGCATCTTTATCAATGATTTAGATGAAGGAATTGAGGGTAAACTGATCAAATTTGCTGATGACACAAAGCTAGGAAGAATAGCTAATACTAGAGAAGAGAGAGAGGATTCAAAAAGATATAAATAAACTGTAGCAGTGGGCAGTAACTAACAGAATGGTTTTAAGGGAAAAATGCAAAGTACTACATCTGGGCAATAAAAATGAAAAAAGCATATACAGAATGGCAACAGCACATGTGAAAAAGACTTGGGTATACTAATAGATCACAGACTGAATATGAGTCAACAGTGTGATGCAGCAGCAAAAAAGGCAAATGCAAATCTAGGATGTATTAACAGAAGCATACAGTCTAGATCACGTGAGGTCATTATTGCCCTCTACTCCTCTTTGGTCAGACCTCATCTGGAATACTGTGTCCAGTTTTGGGTGCCACATTTTAAAAAAGACATCAACAAACTGGAGCAAGTTCAGAAAGAGGGACCAGAATGGTGACCGGTCTGCAAACCATGTCTTATGAGGAAAGGTTGCAGGATTTGGGAATGTTTAGCTTGCAAAAGAGAAGACTGAGAGGAGACTTAATAGCTGTCTACAAATATCTCAGGGGCTGTCACATTGTAGAAGGATCATCTCTTATTCTCATTTGCACAAGGAAAGACTAGAAGCAATGGGATGAAACTGAATGGGAGGAGACACAGATTAGATATTAGAAAAAACTTTTTGACAGTTACGGTGATCAATGAGTGGAACAGTCTGTCACGAGAGGTGGTGAGCTCTCCTTCAATAGAAGTCTTCAAACAGAGGCTGGACATACATCTGTCTAGGGTGATTTAGTGAATCCTGATTTAAGCAGGGGGTTGGACCAGATGGCCCAGGAGGTCCCTTCCAACTCTATGATTCTATAATTCTATGATTCTATGATTTCTCCCAGGGGCGGCGTTCTCTCCAATTATCAGGACCTTCGGAGGGGTGAGCTGATCTTGGCAGTCATTTGTCTTGGGTAGGGCAACTACTGGACAGGTGTCCCAGTCTTCCACACATCCAACACCTACTTCTGCGCCTATCTGGTGGGCGCTTTGGTCAGGATCGCCGTCTTCTACAGGAAGCATACCCCATCTGCATTTGCTCTCCACCCCATGATAGGGGGTTAAATACTGGCGCTGCTGCCGAAGTTTTCTTCATGTTCGCACCTCTCCTCTAAATTCTTTCATCTTTTGCCTTTTGAGTTAACTCGGGGTATGGTGTTGGACTCCAAGACAGCCACAAGGGCTTCCTTCAGGCTCCCAATTTCTGCCCATATTTTCTGCATTCTCTGCTGTTATTCATGTGACCACTCCGGGTCTTCCTCATTTGGAATAGTTACTTCACAGCTCCAGACCATCTCCGTCAAGGCTGCGTGCCCTGCTCCTGCTCACTTATGCGTGCCTATGACTCCATCTCTGAAAAAGTCATGTGCGGATTGGCTCGTAGGCGCTCACGCAAGTCTTGTCTAAGCAGTGCATCTCTAAGGCCTGTCACTAACTGGTCTCTCAGCACAATATCAGTAGACCCTATGCCTACGCTGTCTTTCCTAGTGATAGCAGTATGGAACTCCTGTAACGCATTCATGTACTGGGTCACCGTCTCTCCCTTTGAACCAGGCAGAACAAAAGCATGCGTAACTCCCCTACCTCCATGGGGTCTCCATGTGTTTCCTCCAGTATAACACCTTATTAAAAGTTTCCTGCTCTCAAGGGGGTCGTAGCATAACAGAATCCCTTGTCTCCCCATCTAAAGCCATCATGGCCACCTCCGCCTCTAATGCCGGGGTCATGGGGTGCATCCTCATCATACCCCGGATCCGCTCAGTCCAGCTCCATAGCATGGTGTTGTTCCCAGTAAATTTCGGGAGGTTATTTAACATTGCCCCCAGGGATATGCTGGACCTTGGGGCACCCCTGACCGCTTGATCTGCCACATCTGCGACCGTAGACTGCTTCCTGCCAACTATGCCAAGTGTGAGAGCAGGATTGGGATGCAGTGATGGACAGAAGGCAGAGAAAGGGTTAACAAGTTTAATAACAGAGGAATAATCCACGCAGGGGGTAAAGGGTTAAACAGGGAATAAAAAGTCTATGCCATCTTCTGGTGGCAGCGGTCTGTCTCCGGTACCTTCCGCTGCGCCCTTGTCCATAAGCTGCAGTGGCTAACAATAGTGAGGGCCACAGTCCTGTACGAGCCCAACGTGGCTCTGCAAATATACAGTGGTGAAGTCAGGACGCAAGTGTCTGGGCAAATGTTCGCTGGCAACGTCAGGGTGCAAGTGTCTGTTCCAGTCCCGGTCACTCTTATGTGACACGTGCGCTGTACTCACGAACACGGACCATACGGCGCCTTGCTCTCTGGTAGTCACCGGGCTCACACTGTACGTCTCCGTCTCTCTGTAGTCACCGGGCACACTGCACCTCTCTCTGTAGTCACCAGGCACACACTGCACGTTCCTCTCCCTCTCTGGTCTCTGCTGCTGGCGGCGGGAGACAGCGGACACTGGCCTGCATGCTGCTGATGCTCCAAGGACGGAGCACGCCTCTGCCTGGCTGCTACTGCTGTTGCTGGACACACGGCTTCCCTCAGTGAAGCAGTCCCTCTGCAGATGTTGGGGGACCCTCTCAGCGCTGCCTGTGGCGAAGCCTGTGCTCTGTGTGGGGAGGGGAAGCAGAGCACTCAGATCACCTGACTGCGCTCTGCCTTCTGTTCGTGCCAAACTGCTCTGCTGCGTGCGCTTTCCCCTTTTATCTCCACGCCCCCCCTCGGACAGGAGGTAGGACCGCCTCGCTCAACCTTCCCCCAGGCCACAGGGAAGGTCCGCCTCACTACAGAGTCCCCCAGGGAACAGGGGATGCAGCCTTCCAAGTTCCGGACTCGGAACGCAGGTACCCGCAGTCTTGTCGTCCCCCTTACACTAGAATACAAATACATGTGCTATAAGAAATATGTACATTGTAAAAGTAAAGAATGAATAAATCAAAATTACTCAAATATAAAAAAGAATATTAAAAATGTACATAAACAAGGATTTAAAAATAAAAAATACAGGGTTTTTTTGGGGGGAGGGTTTTAAAAGTTGCAGCTCTTTCTTGGCCTCATTTTCTCACTTGGCCTCACTTGGTCCAAGTTTCAAGTGTTTTTCTCAACAGCTATATGATTATCTACACTGCTCTATCTCCCAATGCCCTTTCATAGCATCTTACACCTCTCCACATTGCAGGGAAAAAAGGTGCTGCCTGGAAATCTGCCAGCATTTCCTTTCCCACACTTTCACAATGCTTTGCAGCATCCTCAGGAATGCACACAATACTTTTTCAATCCCCTGCATCATCCAGAGTTACAATCTGATGTAGCCATACCATATAAAGTTGAATGCCACCTGCCCAGATCTGTGCCAAGAGGCAGGTATACCATATGTGCAAATATATCGGGGCCTATTAGTCCAACTGATATGTGCTGGTATTATTTTCAACTAGATTGGCTTAAAGCATTCAGAGTTCACTGCTCTCTGCATTTATTTTCCTTTACCTATGACATATGTCATTGGGAGGACGGTCCTCCTGGCATCAGGCTCTAATGCTTGGGTCCTCCTCTTGCCATCAGACATTGCCCAGTAGATGCCTTCATGTGTTATTTGCTTTTTTTTGTGAAGGTGGGCAAATTCATGGAAGGCAAAACCATTGACATTCTACATACCTATACAATAAATGTTTTGGTTTTAAAGCTAAAAAGAAAACCCAGAGATTTTTTTTACATAAAATTAGCAAAAATCCAATAACACCAAAGAATTAATGATCGAATTTTTGAAAAAAAAAGTCACAGATCAATAAAAAAACAGAGATATTTGGTATCCTTGTAATTATCGTGTACAAAACATTGAACACATTATTTATGGTGCTTGGCAAATTGTGGAACAATTTTTTTTTTCAATTTAATCCATAACAAAAATGTATGTAGACACAAAGCCAAGTGATATGTATAGAAAAAATATTCACTTTTTTTTGTTTCATAATTTTTCTCTATTTGCCTTGTGGTATTCGCTGATTTTTATTGCATCAAATTCAAGAAAATTATGCATTTGGCACAAATTCTAAAATGGTATTTTTTCTTGTTAAATAATTTTTGTGACTTTTTGAGCAAAAAAAATTAAACTTTTTGTGAGTACAGAAAATCACTGCTGGTGGGCTGGAGTATAGTTTGGCCAAATTTTGCAGCTCTTTAACCCCTTCACCCCCAAGGGTGGTTTGCACGTTAATGACCGGGCCAATTTTTACAATTCTGACCACTGTCTCTTTATGAGGTTATAACTCTGGAACGCTTCAACGGATCTTCGCGAGTATGAGACTGTTTTCTCGTGACATATTGTACTTCATGATAGTCATAAAATTTCTTCGATATAACTTGCGTTTATTTTTGAAAAAAAACGCAAATATGGCAAAAATTTTGAAAATTTTGCAATTTTCAAACTTTGAATTTTTATTCCCTCAAAACAGAGAAATTTGTCACACAAAATAGTTAATAAATAACATTTCCCACATGTCTACTTTACATCAGCACAATTTTGGAACCAAAATTTTTTTTTTCTCGGAAATTATAAGGGTTAAAAGTTGACCAGTGATTTCTAATTTTTACAACAAAATTTACAAAGCCATTTTTTTTAGGGACCACCTCATATTTGAAGTCACTTTGAGTGGTCTATATAGCAGAAAATACCCAAAAGTGACACCATTCTAAAAACTGCACCCCTCAAGGTACTCAAAACCACATTCAAGAATTTTATTAACCCTTCAGGTGCTTCACAGGAGCTGAAGCAACGTGGAAGGAAAAAATGAATATTTAACTTTTTAGCCACAAAAATTATATTTACAAACTTTTTTTTTATGTTCACAAGGGTAAAAGGAGAAAATGGACAGATAAAGTTGTTGTGCAATTTCTCCTGGGTACGCCAATACCCCATATGTGGGGGAAAACCACTGTTTGGGCGCATGCCAGAGCTCGTTAGGGAAGGAGCGCCGTTTGACTTTTTCAGACTAAAATTGGCTGGAATTGAGATTGGACGCCATGTCGCGTTTGGAGAGCCCCTGATGCGCCTAAACAGTGGAAATCCCCCACAAGTGACACCATTTTGGAAACTAGACCCCCTAAGGAACTTATCTAGATCTGTTGTGAGCACTTTGAACCCCAAAGTGTTTCACAAAAGTTTATAATACCTGTGTGTGAAAAAAAAAAAAACAATTTTCCACAAAAAATATTTTTTAGTCCAAAATTTTTGATATTCCCAAGGAAATTGGACCCCAAAAGTTGTTGTCCAATTTGTCCTGAGTACGCTGATACCCCATATGTGGGGGGGGAACAGTTTGGGCGCACGTCAGGGCTTGGAAAGAAAGTAGTAACGTTTTGGAATGCAGACGTTGATGGGGGTCATGTTCCGTTTGCAGTGCCCCAAATGAGCCTAAACAGTGGAAACCCCCCACAAGTGACCCCATTTTTGAAACTAGACCCCCTAAGGAACTTATCTAGATCTTTGGTGAGCACTTTGAACCCCCAAGTGCTTCACACAAGTTTATAATGCCCGGGCATGAAAATAAAAAATCCTATTTTTTTCCCACAAAAATTATCTTTTAGTCACTAATTTTTTATTTTCCCAAGGGTAACAGGATAAATTGGACCACAAAAGTTGTTGTCCAATTTGTCCTGAGTACGCTGATACCCCATATGTGGGGGGAACCACAGTTTGGGCGCACGGCAGAGCTCAGTATGGAAGGAGCACCATTTGACTTTTTCCAACCAAAATTGGCTGGAATTGAGATTGGACGCCATGTTGCATTTGGAGAGCCACTGATGTGCCTAAACAGTGGAAACCCCCACAAGTGACCCCATTTGGGAAACTAGACCCCTAAGGAACTTATCTAGATCTTTGGTGAGCAATTTGAACCCCCAAGTGCTTCACACAAGTTTATAACGTAGAGCCGTAAAATTAAAAAATCATATTTTTTCCACAAAAATGGTCTTTTCACCCCAATTTTTATTTTCCCAAGGGTAACAAGACCCCAAAAGTTATTGTGCAATTTGTCCTGATTACGCTGATACCCCATATGTGGGGGTAAACCACTGTTTGGGTGCACGGCAGAGTTTGGAAGGGAAGGAGCGCCTTTGATTTTTTCAACGCAGAATTGGCTGGATGCCATGTCGTGTTTGGAGAGCTCCTGATCTGCCTAAACAGTGGAAACCCCCGACAAATGACACCATTTTGGAAACTAGACCCCTCAAGGAACTTACCTAGATGTGTGGTGAGCACTTTGAACCCCGAAGTGCTTCACAGAAGTTTATAACGTACAGCCGTAAAATAAAAAATCTTTTTTTTTTTTTACTAAAATGATTTTTTCGCCCCCAATATTTTATTTTCACAAGGATAACAGGAGAAATTGGATCCCAAAAGTTGTTGTCCAATTTGTGCTGAGTACGCTTATATCCAATATGTGGGAGAAAACTACTGTATGGTCACACGTTGGGGCTCGGAAGGGAAGTAGTGACGTTTTGGATTGCAGACTTTGATGGAATGGTTTGGCGGCGTCATGTCGCATTTGGAGAGCTCCTGATGCGCCTAAACAGTGGAAACCTCCCACAAGTGACCCCATTTTGGAAAATAGACCCCACAAGGAACTTATCTAGATGTGTGGTGAGCACTTTGAACCCCAAAGTGCTTCACAGAAGTTTATAATGTACAGCCGTAAAAATAAAAAA
>JARQOD010005334.1:0-48623 GCA_033576555.1 Oophaga sylvatica
TACCCCCCCCCCTTATAAATACGCCCCTCTTTTTACCACCCGGGGGCCCCGGGGCCCAAACCCCCTAACCCAAAATTCCCACCCCCTCACAAAACCCCCGCCCCCTAAACACCCCCCCCCTCACTAAACACCCCCAAATCCCCCCCCCTCATATACCCCCCGCCCTCACTATTCCCCGTAAAACTACCCCCAAATCCACCTCACTAAATACCCCCCTCACAATACACCCCCCACTTTTACACCCCCCCAAAAAACCCCGCCCTCACTTCCACCCCCCTCACTAAACCCCGCCCTCATTTCCCCCCACCCCCGCCCTCCTGCCCACCCCTCACCCCGCCCTCACTATGACTACCGCCCTCACTTCACCAACCCTCACTTCACCACCACCCTCACTAATACTACCGCCCTCAAATCCACTGCCCACAAACTCCCGCCCTCACTAATACCCCGCCCTCACTAATACCGCCCTCACAATACTACCGCCCTCACTAATACTACCGCCCTCACAAAATACTACCGCCCTCACTAATACTACCGCCCTCACAATATACCGCCCTCACTAATACCACCGCCCTCACTAATACTACCGCCCTCACTAATACCACCGCCCTCACTGTCACCACCGCCCTCACTATGACTACCGCCCTCACTGTCACCACGCCCTCACTATCACCACCGCCCTCACTATTAGGCCGGCGTCACACACAACGACAAAAAATCGGTCCGTTTTAGACGGTCGATTGTCGGATCAAAATAAAAACATCACACATCCTTCTGGCATCCGATTTTCCTTCAAAGATGCGATTTAGTCGCATGTGTGTGTACCTTGTAACATCCGATTTTCAACCGACTTGCGAGATTTTCTCGCAGGCTTCAAAACTGACATATAATGATCAAAAGAATAGTATTTCAATCACAAAAAAAAAATAGATATAATACACATAGAACACATATATATATATATACATGTCATTGTGACATGTATATATACATATATTTTATGTTTCCTAGACTTCTACATACTGTTATAGCCGCATAATTCAATTGCCGGCTTCTGTGAAATCAAGAAGCCGACCATGAAATGATACATTGTTTTCCACACAGTTAACCATGTTATTTCCTGTATTTTGATATTGTTTAGAACTTACAATTACATGAGTGTATTGTGCTAAATTTCAGACATGTAAGGGGTTAATTAAAGGGTAAATTCGTTGACAAAAAAATGCGTGGCTCCCGCTGTATTTTCTCCACCAGACAGACAAAGCAAGCGAGTGGGGGCAAGATAATAATAGCCTAGGGAGGGTACTTTTTTTTTGTGCCCCCCCTGCTACTAACATCTGCCCCCCAGACACCCCAGAAAGGGCAAATCTATAATTAGATTCGCCCTTCTTGCCTTTGCCTGTCTATTCCCCATTGCCCTGTAGCGGTGGCGAATAGGGTTAATTATCTCACCTACTGTCACCTTAGTATTGAAAGGTGACCTTAAGGCAGGTTAATAATTGAGAGCTGTCAATTAGACAACTTCAATTATTAATCCTATTAAGTAAATTAAAAAAACACAGACACATTAATAAAAATTAATTTTAATGAATAAAAACACATTTTTTTGACCATATTTTATTTACACTTTAATCCGTGCGAAGCCATTGATCTCCTAAAATAAAAAAAAAAAATAAAAAAACATTATTCTTACCTATTCCGCTGATCTGTCAGTCCCCACGCTGTAATCCTTCACAAAGGGTTAACTAGCTTTGACCAAGCAGTGCAAGTAATCCTGCATGCTCAGCCAAAGCTCGAATGAATAAGTTCCTCTCCTGGCGACAGGAGAGGATGTGTTTCATGAATGAAGCTTAATTGATTGTGTCCACTTTCCCTTTAGGTCAGGTCACTAAAGTTAAATTGCCAATAAATCAATTAAGCTCCATTCATGAATCTATTCCTCTACTTTCTGTGGTAGAGGAACTTATTCATTCATGGGGAATACAGGTCTGAGACAGCATTATTAGCTCTCTGCGACCTGTGACCTGTTAACCCTTTCTGATGGTATTTACACCGTGGGACCTGACTGTACATCGGATTGGTAAGTATAATTTTGCTTTTTTATTTTATTTTTATTACAGGAAATGGTTTTAGCAGGAAAATAAAATATGGTCAAAAACTGTGTATTATTTCATTAAACTTATTTTTTTTAAACTGTGTGTGTTTGATTTTTCTTTCATACAATAGATTAATAATTGATAGTTGTCTAATTGACAGCTCTCAATTATTAACCTGCCTTAAGGTCACCTTTCAATACTAAGGTGACAGTAAGGTGAGATTATTAACCCATTCGCCACCGCTACAGGGCAATGGGATAGACGGGCCAAAGTGCCAGAAAGGGCGAATCTAATTATAGATTTGCCCTTTCTGGGGTGTCTGGGGGCGATGTTAGTAGCCAGGGGGGGCACAAAAAAATGTACCCTCCCTAGGCTGTTATTATCTGCCCCCACTCGCTTTGCTTTGTCTGTTGAGAAAATACAGCGGAGCCCACACATTTTTTTTCAACGAAATTACACCTTTAATTAACCCCTACATGTCTGAAATTTTGCACAAATACACTCATGTAATTGTAAGTTCTAAACAAATATCAAAATACAGGAAATGACATGGTTAACTGTGTGGAAACAATGTATCATTTCATGTCGGCTCTGTGATTTCACAGAAGCCGGCAATTGAATTTGCGGCTATACAGTATGTAGAAGTCTAGAGATATATATATATATAAGTAATACATTCACAATTAATATATATATATATAATATATATATATATATATATATATATATAAATGTGTGTATTCAATGTGTGTATATCTATTCTTTCTATTCTTTATTAAAGCTGTCAGTGTGATTTTACAGTATAGCCGGGGATGAATTGCCGGCTTTTCTAAAGGACACCGATGCGATTTCATCGCAAGTCACACGTGCGGTCGTTTGTAATCCGATTTTTCATCGCTCCATAGACTTGCATTGGCGATTGTCGACCCACAATCGGTGACAATCGCAGCATGCTGCGATTGTACACGGACGTTTAAAACGGACCACAAAATAACGGATACTGGGAGCTGCTCCATAGATTAACATAGGTCCGACTGCAATAAAGATATTTCATCGCATTGCAGTCGTCCGATTATGTCGCCAGTGTGACCGCCGGCCTTACTACCCCGCCCTCACTATCACCACCACCCCTCACTGTCA
The DNA here is from genome assembly GCA_033576555.1 of Oophaga sylvatica. NCBI lineage: Eukaryota > Metazoa > Chordata > Amphibia > Anura > Dendrobatidae > Oophaga > Oophaga sylvatica. The sequence continues at coordinate 3,237 of JARQOD010005334.1, forward strand.
CCACCGCCCTCACTATTACTACCGCCCTCACTGTCACCACCACCCTCACTATTACTACCGCCCTCACTGTCACCACCGCCCTCACTATTACTACCGCCCTCACTATCACCACCACCTCACTGTCACCACCGCCCTCACTATCACCACCGCCCTCACTATCACTACCGCCCTCACTATCACCACCCGCCCTCACTATCACCACCGCCCTCACTATTACTACTGCCCTCACAATTACTACTGCCCTCACTAACCACAACAGCCCTCACTAATACTACCGCCCTCACTATCACCACCGCCCTCACTAATACTACCGCCCTCACTATCACCACCGCCCTCACTATCACACTGCCCTCACTATCACCACCGCCCTCACTGTCACCACCGCCCTCACTGTCACCACCGCCCTCACTGTCACCACCGCCCTCACTGGTCACTACCGCCCTCACTGTCACTACCCCCCCTCACTATCACCACCGCCCTCACTGTCACCACCGCCCTCACTATTACTACCGCCCTCACTGTCACCACCACCCTCACTATTACTACCCGCCCTCACTGTCACCACCGCCTCACTATTACTACCCGCCCTCACTGTCACCACCACCCTCACTTTTCACCACCACCCTCACTGTCACCACCGCCCTCACTATGACTACCGCCCTCACTGTCACCACCACCCTCACTATTACTACCGCCCTCACTGTCACCACCACCCTCACTATTACTACCGCCCTCACTGTCACCACCGCCCTCACTATTACTACCGCCCTCACTGTCACCACCACCCTCACTATGACTACCGCCTCTCGAATACACCCGCCCTCACTGTCACTACCGCCCTCTCTAATACTACCGCCCTCTCTAATACTACCCCCTCACTGTCACTACCCCCCTCACTTCACTACTGCCCTCACTATCACTACGCCCTCACTATTACTACGCCCTCACTATTACTACTGTCCTCAGTATCACCACCTCCCTCACTAATACTACCGCCCTCACTATCACCACCGCCCTCACTATCACTACGCCCTCACATTACTACTGCCTCCTCACTACTCAACTACGCCCTCACTATACCACCGCCCTCACTATACTACCGCCCTCACTATCACACCGCCCTCACTATCACCACCGCCCTCACTATCACACACCGCCCTCACTATCACCACCGCCCTCACTATCACCACCGCCCTCACTATCACTACCGCCCTCACTATCACCACCGCCCTCACTATCACCACCGCCCTCACTGTCACCACCGCCCTCACTGTCACCACCGCCCTCACTCACTACTGCCCTCACTATTACTACTGCCTCACTATTACTACTGTCCTCAGTATCACCACCTCCCTCACTAATACTACCGCCCTCACTATCACCACCGCCCTCACTAATCTACCGCCCTCACTATCATCACGCCCTCACTATCACCACCGCCCTCACTATCACCACCGCCCTCACTATCACCACCGCCCTCACTATCACCACCGCCCTCACTATCACTACCGCCCTCACTATCACCACCGCCCTCACATCACCACCGCCCTCACTATCACCACGCCCTCACTATCACCACCGCCCTCACTGTCACACCGCCCTCACTATCACCACCGCCCTCACTGTCACCACCGCCCTCACTGTCACCACCGCCCTCACTGTCACACCGCCCTCATGTCACTACCGCCCTCACTGTCCACACCGCCCTCACTATCACCACCACCTCACTGTCACACCGCCCTCACTATTACTACCGCCCTCACTGTCAACACCACCCTCACTATTACTACGCCCTCACTGTCACCACCGCCCTCACAATACTACCGCCCCACTGTCACCACCACCCTCACTGTCACCACCACCCTCACGTCACCACCGCCTCACTATGATACCGCCCTCACTGTCACCACCACCCTCACTATTACAACCGCCCTCACTAATCTACCGCCCTCACTAATCCTACCGCCCTCACTATCGCCACCGCCCTCACTATCGCCACCGCCCTCACTATCGCCACCGCCCTCACTATCGCCCACCCACCCGCCCTGACTATCGCCCTCACTATCACTACCGCCCTCACTAATACTACCACCGCCCTCACTATCACCACCGCCCTCACTATCACCACCGCCCTCACTACCGCCCTCACTATCACTACCACCCTCACTATCACTACCCTCACTCACCGCCCTCACTATCACTACCGCCCTCACTAATACCACCGCCCTCACTAATACCACCGCCCTCACTAATACCACCGCCCTCACTAATACCACCGCCCTCACTATCACCACCGCCCTCACTATCACCACCGCCCTCACTGTCACCACCGCCCTCACTGTCACCACCGCCCATCACTGTCACCACCGCCCTCACTGTCACCACCGCCCTCACGATGCACCTACCACCGCCCTCACTGTCACCACCGCCCTCACTGTCACCACCGCCCTCACTGTCACCACCGCCCTCACTATCACCACCGCCCTCACTATTACTACTGCCCTCACTATTACTACTGTCCTCAGTATCACCACCTCCCTCACTAATACTACCGCCCTCACTATCACCACCGCCCTCACTATCACTACCGCCCTCACTATCACTACCGCCCTCACTATCACCACCGCCCTCACTGTCACCACCACCCTCACTGTCACCACCGCCCTCACTATGACTACCGCCCTCACTGTCACCACCCCTCACTATTACTAACCGCCCTCACTAATCCTACCGCCCTCACTAATCCTACCCGCCCTCACTAATCCTAACCGCCCTCACTAATCCTAACCGCCCTCACTATCGCCACCGCCCTCACTATCGCCACTGCCCTCACTATCGCCACCGCCCTCACTATCGCCCTCACTATCACTACCGCCCTCACTATCACCACCGCCCTCACTACACCACCGCCCTCACTATCACCACCGCCCTCACTACCGCCCTCACTATCGCCACAGCCCTCACTATCGCCACCGCCCTCACTATCGCCCTCACTATTACCACCCGCCCTCACTAATACTACCGCCCTCACTAATACCACCGCCCTCACTAATACTACCGCCCTCACTAAACCACTGCCCTCACTAATACTAACCGCCCTAACTAATACCACCGCCCTCACTGTCACCACCGCCCTCACTATGACTACCGCCCTCACTGTCACCACCACCTCACTGTCACCACCACCCTCACTAATACTACCGCCCTCACTAATACCACTGCCCTCACTAATAACTACCGCCCTCACTAATACTACCGCCCCACTATTACCACCGCCCTCACAAATACTACCGCCCTCACTAATACCACTGCCCTCACTAATACTACCCGCCCTCACTAATACTACCGCCCTCACTATTACCACCGCCCTCACTAATACTACCGCCCTCACTAATACCACTGCCCTCACTAATACTACCGCCTCACTAATAACACCGCCCTCACTAATACCACCGCCCTCACTGTCACCACCCGCCCTCACTATGACTACCGCCCTCACTGTCACCACCGCCCTCACTATCACCACCGCCCTCACTATTAGGCCGGCGTCACACACAACGACAAAAAATCGGTCCGTTTTAGACGGTCGATTGTCGGATCAAAATAAAAACATCACACTGCTTCTAGCATCCGATTTTCCTTCAAAGATGCGATTTAGTCGCATGTGTGTGTACCTTGTAACATCCGATTTTCATCCGACTTGCGAGATTTTCTCGCAGCTTGCAAAACTGACATATAATGGATCCAAAAGAATAGTATTTCAATCACAAAAAAAAAGAATAGATATATACACATAGAACACATATATATAATATATATACATGTCATTGTGACATGTATATATACATATATTTATAGTTCCCTAGACTTCTACATACTGTTATAGCCGCTAATTCAATTGCCGGCTTCTGTGAAATCACAGAAGCCGACATGAAATGATACATTGTTTCCACACAGTTAACCATGTCATTTCCTGTATTTTGATATTTGTTTAGAACTTACAATTACATGAGTGTATTTGTGCTAAATTTCAGACATGTAGGGGTTAATTAAAGGTGTAAATTCGTTGACAAAAAAATGCGTGGGCTCCCGCTGTATTTTCTCCACCAGACAGACAAAGCAAGCGAGTGGGGGCAAGATAATAATAGCCTAGGGAGGGTACTTTTTTTTGTGCCCCCCCTGGCTACTAACATCTGCCCCCAGACACCCCAGAAAGGGCAAATCTATAATTAGATTCGCCCTTTCTGGCACTTTGCCTGTCTATTCCCATTGCCCTGTAGCGGTGGCGAATGGGTTAATAATCTCACCTTACTGTCACCTTAGTATTGAAAGGTGACCTTAAGGCAGGTTAATAATTGAGAGCTGTCAATTAGACAACTATCAATTATTAATCCTATTGAAGTAAATTAAAAAAACACAGACACATTAATAAAAATTAATTTTAATGAAATAAAAACACATTTTTTTGACCATATTTTATTTTACACTTAATCCGTGCGAAGCCATTGATCTCCTAAAATAAAGAAAAAAAAATAAAAAAACATTATTCTTACCTATTCCGCTGATCTGTCACGTCCCACGCTGTAATCCTTCACAAAGGGTTAACTAGCTTTGAGCCAAGCAGTGCAAGTAATCCTGCATGCTCAGCTCAAAGCTCCTGAATGAATAAGTTCCTCTCCTGGCGACAGGAGAGGATGTGTTTCATGAATGAAGCTTAATTGATTGTGTCCACTTTCCCTTTAGGTCAGGTCACTAAAGTTAAATTGCCAATAAATCAATTAAGCTCCATTCATGAATCTATTCCTCTACTTTCTGTGGTAGAGGAACTTATTCATTCAGGGGAATACAGGTCTGAGACAGCATTATTAGCTCCTGCGACCTGTGACCTGTTAACCCTTTCTGATGGATTACACCGTGGGACCTGACTGTACATCGGATTGTAAGTATAATTTTTGCTTTTTTATTTTATTTTATTACAGGAAATGGTTTTAGCAGGAAAATAAAATATGGTCAAAAACTGTGTGATTATTTCATTAAACTTATTTTTTATTAAACTGTGTGTTTGATTTTTCTTTCATACAATAGGATTAATAATTGATAGTTGTCTAATTGACAGCTCTCAATATTAACCTGCCTTAAGGTCACCTTTCAATACTAAGGTGACAAAAGGTGAATTATAACCCATTCCCACCGCACGGCAATGGGAATAGACGGGCAAAGTGCCAGAAAGGCGATCTAATTAATTTGCCCTTCTGGCGTGTCTGGGGCAGATGTTAGTAGCCAGGGGCCAAAAAAATTACCCCCCTAGGCTGTTTACTGCCCCACTCGCTTCTTTTACCTTCCGGTTAGAAAATACAGCGGACCCCCTTTTTTTCACGAAATTACCACACTTTAATACCCCCTACTCGAAATTTTGCACAAATACCACCTCAATTAAGTTCTAAACAAAATCAAAATACAGGAAACGACATGGTTAACTGTGAAACATGTATCCATTTCATGTCGCTTCTGTATTTCACAGAACCGCCATATGACTTCGCGACTATATAGCTATGTACACCTCCTCATATATTACCCATGCAACACTACCCTCAATATATATACTATACACTACTATACTACGCCATCTATTGTCAACTACTGCCTTCATCTTATAAAGCCTCAGTGATTTTCAGCTAACCGGTGAATACCCGCTTTTCTAAAGGACACCGATGCATTCATCGCAATACACACATGCCTCCTTTGTAATCCGCCTTTTCTCATCCCTAGACTTGCCTTGGCGATTTCACCCACAATCGGTGACAATCGCAGCACCGCCTCTTACACGCGTTTAAAACGGACCACAAAATAACGCATACTGGGAGCTCCCCATAGATTAACATAGGCGCACTGCAATACAACTTTTCTCCATTGCATCTGCCATTAGTCGCCAGTGTACGCCGCCTTACACCCGCCCTCACTTCACCACCACCCTCACTGTCACCACCGCCCTCACTAATCTACCCCGCCCTCACTGTCACCACACCCTCACTATTACTACCCCGCCCTCACTGTCACCACCGCCCTCACTATCACCACCGCCCTCACTATCACCACCACCCTCACTGTCACCACCCCGCCCTCACTATCACCACCGCCCTCACTAACTATCCCACTACCGCCCCACTATCACCCACTATCACCACCGCCCTCACTATCACCACCGCCCTCACTATCACTACCTGCCCTCACTAATACTACTGCCCTCACTATCACTCACGCCCTCACTAATACTACCGCCCTCACTATCACCACCCGCCCTCACTAATACACCGCCCTCACTATCACCACCGCCCTCACTATCACTACGCCCTCACTTCACCACCGCCCTCACTGTCACCACCGCCCTCACTGTCACCACCGCCCTCACTGTCACTACCGCCCTCACTGTCACCACCCCCTCACTGTCACCACCGCCCTCACTATACTACCGCCCTCACTTACACCCCCTCACTATCTACTACCACCGCCCTCACTGTCAACACCACGCCTCACTATTACTACCGCCCTCACTGTCACACACCCTCACTCACCCACGTCACCATACCGCCCTCACTGTCACCACCGCCCTCACTAATGACTCAACCGCCCTCACTTCACCACCGCCCTCACTATTACTACCGCCCTCACTATCCCCACCGCCCTCACTATCCTAACCGCCCTCACTATCCACCGCCCTCACTAATCCTACCGCCCTCACATACACCGCCCTCACTAATCACTACCGCCCCTCTATCACCGCCCTAATACTACCGCCCTCACTAATCCCACGCCCTCACTATACTACCACCGCCCTCACATACTACCGCCCTCACTATCACCACCGCCCTCACTAATACTACCGCCCTCACTAATCCTACCGCCCTCACTAATCCTAACCGCCCTCACTAATCCTACCGCCCTCACTAATCCTACCGCCCTCACTAATACTACCCCACACTACCGCCCTCACTATTACTACGCCCTCACTATTCCCTACCGCCCTCACTATCCACCGCCCTCACTATCGCCACCGCCCTCACTATCGCCACCGCCCTCACTATCGCCACCGCCCTCACTATCGCACCGCCCTCACTAATCCTACCGCCCTCACTAATCCTACCGCCCTCACTAATCCTACCGCCCTCACTATTACTACCGACCCTCACTATTACTACCACCCTCACTATTACTACCCGCCCTCACTAATCCTACCGCCCTCACTAATCCTACCGCCCTCACTATCGCCACCGCCCTCACTATCGCCACCGCCCTCACTAATCCTACCGCCCTCACTAATCCTACCGCCCTCATAATCCTACCGCCCTCATATTACTACCGCCCTCACTATTACTACCACCCACTTCTACCAGCCCTCACTATTACTACCGCCCTCACTAATACTACCGCCCTCACTATTACTACCGCCCTCACTATCACTACGCCCTCACAATCACTACTGCCCTCACTCACCATCACCATTACTGACGCCCTCGCTCAGCCTCCCATTACTGACGCCCTCGCTATTACTGACCCCTCGCTCACCTCGCTAGTACTGACGCCCTCGCTAGGACTGACGCCCTCGCTCAGCCTCGCTAGGACTGACGCCCTCGCTGGCACTGACGCCCTCGCTCAGCCTCGCTGGCACTGACGCCCTCGCTCAGCCCGCTGGCACTGACGCCCTCGCTCAGCCTCACTGGCACTGACGCCCTCGCTAGCGTCACTGACGCCCTCGCTCAGCCTCGCTGGCACGGACGCCCTCGCTCAGCCTCGCTGGCACGGACGCCCTCGCTCAGCCTCGCTGGCACGGACGCCCTCGCTCAGCCTCGCTGGCACGGACGCCCTCGCTCAGCCTCGCTGGCACGGACGCCCTCGCTCAGCCTCGCTGGCACGGACGCCCTCGCTCAGCCTCGCTGGCACGGACGCCCTCGCTCAGCCTCGCTAGCACGGACGCCCTCGCTCAGCCTCGCTAGCACGGACGCCCTCGCTCAGCCTCGCTAGCACGGACGCCCTCGCTCAGCCTCGCTAGCACGGACGCCCTCGCTCAGCCTCGCTAGCACGGACGCCCTCGCTCAGCCTCGCTAGCACGGACGCCCTCGCTCAGCCTCGCTAGCACGGACGCCCTCGCTCAGCCTCGCTAGCACGGACGCCCTCGCTCAGCCTCGCAAGCACGGACGCCCTCGCTCAGCCTCGCTAGCACGGACGCCCTCGCTCAGCCTCGCTAGCACGGACGCCCTCTCTATTACCTATGCCCTCACTCACGCTCGCTGAGTTTGCTCTTTTTGTAGTTTCCTCTTTTCTGTGTTTTGCTGTCGGTGACTCAGCAGATGACTCTGCAGACTCCACGGTTTTGCAATGATCCTGGCGCATGAGCGGAGCCGCTTGTGTCTGTGAGACCGAGGCAGAGGTCCTGTATACGGAGCCTATAGAATCACCGGGTCACATGACCAAGGCCTTATGTAACGCGCCATGTGACTCCGCTGTTTATTTCTTGCCGTGTCTCTGTAGTTCCACCCTCATGCTTTACACTGCAGCTCTGCTTGTTCCTATATCTTGCTGTGTGTTTCAAGATACTGCTCAATTCGACCCTCCTGCTTTATACTGCAGCCCTGCTTCTTATTAGTGCAGTCTGCTGCTCGTCTCCACACTCTTGCTTTACACTGCAGCTTTGCTTCTTTTGCTTCCTGTTTGTCTGTGGCTGCTCGTCTCCACACTCTTGCTTTACACTGCAGCCCTGCTTCTTATTAGTGCAGTCGGCTGCTCATGTCGCTGCTCGTCTCCACACTCTTGCTTTAACTGCAGCCCTGCTTCTTATTAGTGCGTCGCTGCTGTCTCCCACTCTTGCTTTATACTGCAGCCCTGCTTCTTATTAGTGCATCGGCTGCTCGTCTCCACACTCTTGCTTTATACTGCAGCCCTGTTCTTATTGTGCGTCGCTGCTCGTCTCCACACTCTTGCTTTATACTGCAGCCCTGCTTCTTATTAGGTCTGTTCCACACCTGCTTTCTCACCCTGCTTTATTGGCCTGCCTCTCCACCTTAGTGCTCACTGCGCTCCACTTCTTTTTTCTGCGCCCTCCATCTTTTTACTGCAGCTGCTTCTCACTTTGTTTGCAGCTCTCTCTATTTGCTTTACTGCGCCCACACTTTCTTTACTGCGCCTCTCTTCTTTATATGCAGCCTGCTCTTATTTCAGTCTTGCTTCTCCCACTCTGCTTTATACTGCAGCTGCTCTATTCAACTGCTTTACTCCACACTCTTCTTATATGCAGCCTGCTTTTATCTACTGCTATACACACCTCCTTCTTATTAGTGCGTCTGCTGCTGTCTCCACACTCTTGCTTTATACTGCAGCCCTGCTTCTTATTAGTGCGTCGCTGCTCGTCTCCACACTCTTGCTTTAACTGCAGCCTGCTTCTTATTAGTGCATCGCTGCTCGTCTCCACACTCTTGCTTTACACTGCAGCCCTGCTTCTTATTAGTGCATCGCTGCTCGTCTCCACCTCTTGCTTTATACTGCAGCCCTGCTTCTTATTAGTGCAGTCGGCTGCTCGTTCCACACTCTTGCTTTATACTGCATCCCTGCTTCTTATTAGTGCAGTCTGCTGCTCGTCTCCACACTCTTGCTTTATACTGCAGCCCTGCTTCTTATTAGTGCAGTCGCTGCTCTCCCACACTCTTGCTTTATACTGCAGCCCTGCTTCTTATTAGTGCGTCGCTGCTCGTCTCCACACTCTTGCTTTATACTGCAGCCTGCTTCTTATTAGTGCAGTCGCTGCTCGTCTCCACACTCTTGCTTATACTGCAGCCTGCTTCTTATTAGTGCAGTCGCTGCTCGTCTCCACACTCTTGCTTTACACTGCAGCCTGCTTCTTATTAGTGCAGTCAGCTGCTCGTCTCCACACTCTTGCTTTACACTGCAGCCTGCTTCTTATTAGTGCAGTCGCTGCTCGTCTCCACACTCTTGCTTTACACTGCAGCCTGCTTCTATTAGTGCAGTCGCTGCTCGTCTCCACACTCTGCTTTATACTGCAGCCCTGCTTCTTATTATGCAGTCGCTGCTCGTCTCCACACTCTTGCTTTACACTGCAGCTCTGCTTCTTATTAGTGCAGTCGCTGCTCGTCTCCACACTCTTGCTTTACACTGCAGCCCTGCTTCTTATTAGTGCAGTCGCTGCTCGTCTCCACACTCTTGCTTTATACTGCAGCCTGCTTCTTATTAGTGCAGTCGCTGCTCGTCTCCACACTCTTGCTTTAACTGCAGCCCTGTTCTTATTAGTGCAGTGGCTGCTCGTCTCCACACTTGCTTTATACTGCACCTGCTTTTATAGTGCGTCGCTGCTCGTCTCCACACTCTTGCTTTACTGCAGCCTGCTTCTTATAGTGCGTCGCTGCTCGTCTCCACACTCTTGCTTAATGCAGCCTGCTTCTTATAGTGCGTCGGCTGCTCGTCTCCACACTCTTGCTTTATACTGCAGCCCTGCTTCTTATTAGTGGTCCGCTCGTCTCCACACTCTGCTTTACTGACCTGTTTATAGTGCTGCTGTTTCACACTCTTGCTTACTGCAGCCTGCTTCTTATAGTGGTCGCTGCTCGCTCCACACTCTTGCTTAACTGCAGCCTGCTTCTTATTAGTGCAGTCGCTGCCGTCTCACACTCTTGCTTTAATGCAGCCCTGCTTCTTATAGTGCGTCGCTGCTCGTCTCACACTCTTGCTTTAATGCACCCTGCTTCTTATTGTGCGTCGTGCTCTCTCACACTCTGCTTTACTGCAGCCTGCTTCTATTAGTGCGTCGCTGCTCGTCTCCACTCTTGCTTTAACTGCAGCCTGCTTCTTATTGTGCGTCGCTGCTCTTCCACACTCTTGCTTTAACTGCAGCCCGCTTTTAGTGCAGCGGCTGCTCTTCCACACTCTTGCTTTAACTGCAGCCCTGCTTCTATTAGTGCGTCGCTGCTCGTCTCACACCTCTTACTGCACTTCTTTTGTCTGTCTCTCCACACTTGCTTTAACTGCGCCTGCTTCTTTTTTGTGTGTCGCTCCCATCTTATTAGTGCTGTCGGCTGCTCGTCTCCACACTCTTGCTTTATACTGCAGCCCTGCTTCTTATTAGTGCAGTCTGCTGCTCGTCTCCACACTCTTGCTTTATACTGCAGCCCTGCTTCTTATTAGTGCGTCGCTGCTCGTCTCCACACTCTTGCTTTATACTGCAGCCCTGCTTCTTATTAGTGCAGTCGCTGCTCGTCTCCACACTCTTGCTTTATACTGCAGCCCTGCTTCTTATTAGTGCGTCGCTGCTCGTCTCCACACTCTTGCTTTATACTGCAGCCCTGCTTCTTATTAGTGCAGTCGCTGCTCGTCTCCACACTCTTGCTTTATAACTGCAGCCTGCTTCTTATTAGTGCAGTCGCTGCTCGTCTCCACACTCTTGCTTTATACTGCAGCTCTGCTTCTTATTAGTGCAGTCGCTGCTCGTCTCCACACTCTTGCTTTATACTGCAGCCCTGCTTCTTATTAGTGCAGTCGCTGCTCGTCTCCACACTCTTGCTTTATACTGCAGCCTGCTTCCTTATTAGTGCAGTCGGCTGCTCGTCTCCACACTCTTGCTTTATACTGCAGCCTGCTTCTTATTAGTGCAGTCGGCTGCTCGTCTCCACACTCTTGCTTTATACTGCAGCCCTGCTTCTTATTAGTGCAGTCGCTGCTCGTCTCCACACTCTTGCTTTAACTGCAGCCTGCTTCTTATTAGTGCAGTCGCTGCTCGTCTCCACACTCTTGCTTTATACTGCAGCCCTGCTTCTTATTAGTGCAGTCGGCTGCTCGTCTCCACACTCTTGCTTTATACTGCAGCCTGCTTCTTATTAGTGCAGTCTGCTGCTCGTCTCCACACTCTTGCTTTATACTGCAGCCTGCTTCTTATTAGTGCAGTCGGCTGCTCGTCTCCACACTCTTGCTTTATACTGCAGCCTGCTTCTTATTAGTGCAGTCGCTGTCGTCTCCACACTCTTGCTTAACTGCAGCCTGCTTCTTATTAGTGCAGTCGGCTGCTCGTCTCCACACTCTTGCTTTATACTGCAGCCTGCTTCTTATTAGTGCAGTCTGCTGCTCGTCTCCACTCTTGCTTTACACTGCAGCCCTGCTTCTTATTAGTGCAGTCTGCTGCTCGTCTCCACACTCTTGCTTTATACTGCAGCCCTGCTTCTTATTAGTGCAGTCTGCTGCTCGTCTCCACACTCTTGCTTTGCTTTACGACTGTTCTTATTATGCAGTGTGTTCACATTGCTTTGCGCTGTTATTGCGTGTTCCCTTTATACTGAGCTGTTCTTATTATGCAGCGCTGTCCTCCACATCTGCTTTAACGCAGCCTGTTTTATTGTGCGTCGTGCTGTCTCACACTTGCTTTAACTGAGCCTGTTCTTTATGCGTGTGTCTCCACACTTTGCTTTACTGCGCCTGTTCTTATTGTGCGTGTGTCGTTCCACACTTGCTTATGCAGCCGCTTTATAGTGCAGTGCTGTCTCTCCACACTCTTGCTTTAAATGCAGCCTGTTCTTATTAGTGCGTCGTGCTCGTCTCCATCTTGTTATGAGCTGCTTTATTAGTGCAGTCTGTGTCGTTCACACTCTGCTTTAACTGCAGCCTGCTTTTATAGTGCAGTGTGTCTCACACTTGTTACTGCGCTGCTTATTAGTGCGTGTGTCTCTCACATCTTGCTTACTGGCCTGCTTTATATGCGTGTGCTTCCCATCTTGCTTTAATGCAGCCTGTTTTATTGTGCAGTGTGCCGTCTCACACTTGCTTTATACTGCAGCCCTGCTTCTTATTAGTGCAGTCGCTGCTCGTCTCCACACTCTTGCTTTATACTGCAGCCCTGCTTCTTATTAGTGCAGTCGCTGCTCGTCTCCACACTCTTGCTTTAACTGCAGCCTGCTTCTTATTAGTGCAGTCGGCTGCTCGTCTCCACACTCTTGCTTTATACTGCAGCCTGCTTCTTATTAGTGCAGTCTGCTGCTCGTCTCCACACTCTTGCTTTATACTGCAGCCTGCTTCTTATTAGTGCAGTCGCTGCTCGTCTCCACACTCTTGCTTTATACTGCAGCTCTGCTTCTTATTAGTGCACTGCAGCCCTGTTCTTTTGTAGTCGTCGCTCATTCTTACCACCTCTTCTTTTTACTGCAGCCCGCTTCTTATTATGCAGTCGCTGCTTCTTTCTCACATCTTGCTTTACACTGCAGCCCTGCTTCTTTTAGTGCGCGTTCTTGTTGTCTCCACCTCTTCGTCTCCACGCCTTGCTTCTCTATAGCTGCTTCGCTGCTCGTCTCCACACTCTTGCTTTAATGCAGCTCTGCTTCTTATCAGCTGTCTGTCTCTCGCACACTCTTGTCTTTACACTGCACTGCCTGCTTCTATTAGTGCAGTCGCTGCTCGTCTCCACACTCTGCTTTATACTGCGCCCTGCTTCTTATTAGTGCAGTCGCTGCTCGTCTCCCACTCTTGCTTTAACTGCAGCCCTCTTCTTATTAGTGCAGTCGCTGCTCGTCTCCACACTCTTGCTTTAACTGCAGCCTGCTTCTTATTAGTGCAGTCTGCTGCTCTCCCACACTCTTGCTTTATACTGCTATAGCCCTGTTGTCTTAGTGCTGCAACCTGCTCGCTCCACACTCTTGCTTTTATACTGCAGCCTGCTTCTATTTGTTGCATGTCAGCTGCTCTCTCAATCCTGCTATCTGCGCCCCCTCTTCTTATAGTGCAGTCGCTGCTCTCCCACCTCTTGCTTTATACTGCAGCCTGCTTCTATTAGTGCTGTCGCTGCTCGTCTCCACACTCTTGCTTTACACTGCAGCCCTGCTTCTTATTAGTGCAGTCGGCTGCTCGTCTCCACACTCTTGCTTTATACTGCAGCCCTGCTTCTTATTAGTGCTGTCGCTGCTCGTCTCCACACCTCTGCTTTATCACTGCAGCTTGCTCTTATTGTGCAGTCTGCTGCTTCTCCACACTCTGCTTATAACTGCAGCCCTGCTCTTTATGCTGTCTTGCTCGCCCTCTCACACTCTTGCTTTACACTGCAGCCTGCTTCTTATTAGTGCAGTCTGCTGCTCGTCTCCACACTCTGCTTTATACTGCAGCCCTGCTTCTTATTAGTGCAGTCGCTGCTCGTCTCCACACTCTTGCTTTAACTGCAGCCCTGCTCTTTTAGTGCGTCGCTGCTCGTCTCCACACTCTTGCTTTATACTGCAGCCTGCTTTTATTAGTGCAGTCTGCTGCTTTCTCCACACTTCTTGCTTTATCTGCAGCCCTGCTTCTTATTATGCAGTCGCTGCTCGCTCACACTCTGCTTTATACTGCACCTGCTTCTTATAGTGCAGTCTGCTGCTCGTCTCCACACTCTTCTTTATACTGCACCCTGCTTCTATTAGTGCGTCGCTGCTCGTCTCCACACTCTTGCTTTAACTGCAGCCTGCTTCTTATTAGTGCAGTCGGCTACTCTTGCTTAACCTGCCTTTTATGCAGTCTGTCTTAGTCAGTCTCCACTCTTGCTTACGCACCTCTTTTTATGCTGCAGCCTGCTCTCTTATCATCTTGCTTACGCGCCTGCTCTCTACGCTTGCTAGTCTGCGCCTGTTCTATACTCGCTGCTCTCGCCACCTCTTGCTTATATGCAGCCCTGCTCTTCCAACTCTGTTAACTGCACCTGCTTCTTATGCAGCGCTGCTATTTACATCTTGCTTCTGCCACACTCTTCTTTATACTGCAGCCCTGCTTCTATACTCTGCTTCTGCCCACTCTTTTATTCATGCGCCTGCTCTCAATCTTGCTTTCATCTGCAGCTCTCTCTTACTTTGCTTTACTCGACTCGCTTCTTTTTCAGTCTGCCTGCTTCTTCTACACTCTTGCTTTACCGCAGCCTGCTTCTATATGCGTCCTTTGGCTGCTCTCTCCACACTCTTGCTTTAACTGCAGCTCTGCTTCTTATTAGTGCAGTCGCTGCCGTCTCCACATCTTGCTTTATACTGCAGCCCTGCTTCTTATTAGTGCAGTCGGCTGCTCTCTCCACACTCTTGCTTTATACTGCAGCCTGCTTCTTATTAGTGCAGTCGGCTGCTCGTCTCCACACTCTTGCTTTATACTGCAGCCCTGCTTCTTATTAGTGCAGTCAGCTGCTCGTCTCCACACTCTTGCTTTATACTGCAGCCTGCTTCTTATTAGTGCAGTCGCTGCTCGTCTCCACACTCTTGCTTTTACTGCAGCCTGCTTCTTATTAGTGCTGTCTGCGCTCGTCTCCACACTCTCTTACTAGCTTTCTTACTGCAGTCTGTATTCGTCCACTCTGCTTCACTGCACCTTGCTTTATTATGCAGCCTGCTCGTCCAATCTTGCTTATCTGCCCACTCTTCTTTGCGTTACTGCAGCCACACTCTTTTATTATGCAGCCCTGCTTCTTACCGCTGCTGTTCCCACCTGCTTTTAATCGCTGCTTCTTTAGCATGTCGCTTTACTCACCTGCTCTTTTATATGCAGCCTGCTTCTTACTGGTCGGCTGCTGTCTCCACACTCTTGCTTTATACTGCGCTGTTCTTATTAGTGCGTCGTGCTGTCTCCACATCTGCTTATGCAGCTTCTATAGTGCGTCGCTCGTCTCCACACTTGCTTAATGCAGCTGTTCTATTAGTGCAGTCGTGCCGTTCCACACTCTTGTTTAACGCAGCCTGCTTCTTATTGTGCGTCGGTCTTCCACACTCTTGCTTAACTCGCTGTTCTTATTAGTCATGCTCTCTCACGTTATGCAGCTTTCTTGTGCGTCGTGCTCCCCCACTCTTCTTATCTGCCTGCTTCTATTAGTGCGCGCCTCTCTCACACTCTGCTTACTGCAGCCGCCTATTGCAGTCGCTGCCGCTCCAACCTGTTTGCAGCTCTTCTTATTAGTGCAGTCTGCTGCTCGTCTCCACACTCTTGCTTTAACTGCAGCCTGCTTCTTATTAGTGCAGTCGCTGCTCGTCTCCACACTCTTGCTTTAACTGCAGCTCTGCTTCTTATTAGTGCAGTCTGCTGCTGTCTCCCACTCTTGTTTAACTGCAGCCTGTTCTTATTAGTGCAGTCGCGCGTCTCCACACTCTTGCTTTACTGCAGCCTGCTTCTTTTAGTGCGTCGCTGCTCGTCTCCACACTCTGCTTTAACTGCAGCCCTGCTTCTTATTAGTGCGTCGGCTGCTGCTCACATCTTGCTTAACGCAGCTGCTTCTTATTAGGCGTCGTGCTCGTCTCCACACCTTGCTTTACTGCAGCCTGCTCTATTAGTGCTCGCTGCTCGTCTCCACACTCTTGCTTTATACTGCAGCCTGCTTCTTATAGTGCAGCGCTGCTCGTCTCCACATCTGCTTTCACTGCAGCCCTGCTTTTATTAGGCAGTCTGCTGCTCGTCCACACTCTTGCTTTATCGCAGCTCTGCTTCTATTGTGGGCTGCTCGTCTCACACTCTTGCTTATACTGCAGCCTGCTTCTTATTGTGCATCGGCTGCTCGTCTCCACACTCTTGCTTTATACTGCGCTGCTCTTATTAGTGCAGGCGCTCGTCTCACATCTTGCTTTAACTGAGCCTGCTCTATTATGCCGCTCTCGTCACACTCGGTTAACTGAGCCCCCTATAGTCAGTCTTGCCGCCAATTGCTTACCGAGTCGCTCTTGTGCGTCTGTGCTGCCCTCCACACTCTTGCTTTATACTGCAGCCCTGCTTGTACACAGGCGATGCTCCCACTCGCTCTGACCTAGGGGCTGTCCCTGCACTGCCCTCTCGTTATTAGTGAGCAGCTCTCGTCTCCAACCTTCTTACTGCAGCCTGTTCTTATTAGTGCGTCGCTGCTCGTTCCTAATTTGCTTCACTGCAGCCTGCTTTATGGAGTGCTGCCTCTCCCACTCTTGCTTTAACTGAGCCGTTCTATTAGTGCAGCGGCTCGTCCACCTTGTACACGCAGCCTGCATTGTGATGTCTCGCCCAACTTGCACGCAGCCGCTCTTATAGTGGTGTGCTCGCCCACACCGATACTGCAGCTCTGTTCTTATTAGGATCGCGCGTCTCCACACTGCTTTACAGAGCCTGTCTATTAGTGCAGTCGGTGCTCCAATCTTGTTTAATGCAGCCGCTTCTATAGTGCAGTCGCTGCTGTCTCCACACTCTGCTTATACTGCAGCCTGCTCTTATAGGAGTCTGCTGCTCTCTCCACACCTGCTTTACTGCAGCTGCTTCTTATAGTGCATGCTGTCTCTCACATTGCAACTGCCCGCCGCGCGCTGTCCTACACTGCACTGCACTGCTCTTATTAGTGCAGTCGCTGCTCGTCTCCACACCTTGCTTTATACTGCAGCCCTGCTTCTTATTGTGCAGTCTGCTGCTCGTCTCCACACTCTTGCTTTACTGCAGCCCTGCTTCTATTAGTGCTGTCGCTGCTCGTCTCCACACTCTTGCTTTATACTGCAGCCCTGCTTCTTATTAGTGCAGTCTGCTGTCGTCTCCACACTCTTGCTTTATACTGCAGCCCTGCTTCTTATTAGTGCAGTCGCTGCTCGTTCCACACTCTTGCTTTATACTGCAGCCCTGCTTCTTATTAGTGCAGTCGCGCTCGTCTCCACACTCTTGCTTATACTGCAGCTCTGCTTCTTATTAGTGCAGTCCTGCTCATCTCCACACTTGCTTAACTGCACTTGCTTGCTGTAGTTAGGCAGGCTCTCGTCTCAACTTGTCTTTAATCTGCCACTTCCTCTTCTTCATATCAGTGAACGCAGCTCCTGACCATGTCCTGGCGCAGACCCCATATTGCGCGGAGCTACACCCAGAGTCCGTGCGCTCACGTTATAATGTTGGGAGCATCCAGAGGTGAGGACCCCGAGACCCGTGTGCCCCACTACATATGCATATAGTGTATATATGACCGATGCTTTACACCCAGGTGGCCGCCACCGAGTCGGACAAAGCGAAGACAGCATTGTTCAGCCGCCACCGGAGATGGCGACTGGCCGCGCGACCACAAATGGTTTTTTGCCAAACTCAACATCACAAACATTTGGGTTCTCGATTACTTTGGAGGAATCAAACCGTCACCCGGAGGAATATTACCAAGCCAAACCTTAGTGAGTACCGCGTATAGCAGCTGGCCAGTATATAGTATATACAGAGCCGGCCAATCAGCTGGCTGACAGTGTCCTAATACTGGGGGGGAATGACTGCCCCGACAGCCGCTCTGTACACTAGGAGGAATGACTGCCCCCGACAGCCGCTCTGTACACTAGGAGGAATGACTTCCCCGACAGCCGCTCTGTACACTAGGAGGAATGACTGCCCCGACAGCCCTCTGTACACTAGGGGGAATGACTGCCCCGACAGCCGCTCTGTACACTAGGGGGAATGACTGCCCCCGACAGCCGCTCTGTACACTAGGGGGAATGACTGCCCCACCCCGACAGCCCGCCGCTCTGTACACTAGGGGGAATGACTGCCCCGACAGCCGCTCTGTACACTAGGGGGAATGACTGCCCCCGACAGCCGCTCTGTACACTAGGAGGAATGACTGCCCCCGACAGCCGCTCTGTACACTAGGAGGAATGACTGCCCCCGACAGCCGCTCTGTACACTAGGGGAATGACTGCCCCCGACAGCCGCTCTATACACTAGGGGGAATTGACTGCCCCGACAGGTGCTCTGTACAGTAGGAGAAATGACTGCCCCCGACAGCCGCTCTATACACTAGGGGGAATGACTGCCCCGACAGCTGCTCTGTACTCTAGGAGGAATGACTGCCACAGACAGTCGCTCTGTACACTAGGGGGAATGACTGCCCCCGACAGCCGCTCTGTACATTAGGAGGAATGACTGCCCCGACAGCCGCTCTGTACTCTAGGGAAGACTGCACTGAAGCGCTGTCACAGAAAGCACAGAATCGCTCTGTACACTAGGGGGAATGACTGCCCCCGACAGCCCTCTGTACACTAGGAGGAATGACTGCCCCCGACAGCCGCTCTGTACATTAGGAGGAATGACTGACACCTGACAGTCACTCTGTACACTAGGAGGAATGACTGACAGCCGCTCTGTACACTAGGAGGAATGACTGCCTCCGACAGCCGCTCTGTACACTAGGAGGAATGACTGCCCCCGACAGCCGCTCTGTACACTAGGAGGAATGACTGACAGCCGCTCTGTACACTAGGAGGAATGACTGCCTCCGACAGCCGCTCTGTACACTAGGAGGAATGATGTCTGACAGCCGCTCTGTACACTAGGAGGAATGACTGCCTCCGACAGCCGCTCTGTACACTAGGAGGAATGACTGCTCCTGACAGCCGCTCTGTACACTAGGAGGAATGACTGCCTCCGACAGCCGCTCTGTACACTAGGAGGAATGACTGCTCCTGACAGCCGCTCTGTACACTAGGGAGGGAAGTGTACTGCAGCTGACAGCCGCTCTGTACACTAGGAGGAATGACTGACAGCCGCTCTGTACATTAGGAGGAATGACTGACACCTGACAGTCACTCTGTACACTAGGAGGAATGACTGCCACAGACAGTCGCTCTGTACACTAGGGGGAATGACTGCCCCCGACAGCCGCTCTGTGCATTAAGAGAAATGACTGCCCCCGACAGCCGCTCTGTACACTAGGAGGAATGACTGACAGCCGCTCTGTACACTAGGAGGAATGACTGCCTCTGACAGCCGCTCTGTACACTAGGAGGAATGACTGCTCCCTACGCTGCTCTGTACACTAGGAGGAATGACTGCCCCCGACAGCCGCTCTGTACACTAGGAGGAATGACTGACACCTGACAGTCACTCTGTACACTAGGAGGAATGACTGACAGCCGCTCTGTACACTAGGAGGAATGACTGCCTCCGACAGCCGCTCTGTACACTAGGAGGAATGACTGCTCCCTACAGCCGCCCTGTACACTAGGAGGAATGACTGTCCCCCACAGCCGCTCTGTACACTAGGGGGAATGACTGCCGCTGACAGTCGCTCTGTACACTAGGAGGAATGACTGACACCTGACAGTCACTCTGTACCTAGGATGCTGACAGCGCTCTGTAAAGGAGGAATGACTGCCTCCGACAGCGCTCTGTACACTAGGAGGAATGACTGCCTCCGACAGCCGCTCTGTACACTAGGAGGAATGACTGACAGCCGCTCTGTACACTAGGAGGAATGACTGCCTCCGACAGCCGCTCTGTACAACTTAGGAGGAATGACTGCTCCCTACAGCTGCTCTGTACACTAGGAGGAATGACTGCCCCGACAGCCGCTCTGTACACTAGGAGGAATGACTGCCCGACAGCCGCTCTGTACACTAGGAGGAATGACTGACAGCTGCTCTGTACACTAGGAGGAATGACTGCCCCGCGACAGCCGCTCTGTACACTAGGAGGAATGACTGCACTCGACAGCGCTCTGTACACTAGGAGGAATGTGAGCCCGCGCGTACACTAGGAGGAATGACTGCCGCTGACAGCCGCTCTGTACACTAGGAGGAATGACTGCCTCCGACAGCCGCTCTGTACACTAGGAGGAATGACTGCCTCCGACAGCCGCTCTGTACACTAGGAGGAATGACTGCCCCGACAGCCGCTCTGTACACTAGGAGGAATGACTGCGCTGACAGCGCTCTGTACACTAGGAGGAATGACTGCAGCGACAGCCGCTCTGTACACTAGGAGGAATGACTGCCCCCGACAGCCGCTCTGTACACTAGGAGGAATGACTGCAGCTGACAGTCGCTCTGTACACTAGGAGGAATGACTGCAGCTGACAGCCGCTCTGTACACTAGGAGGAATGACTGCCCCCGACAGCCACTCAGTGGAAGAAGCATCTGTCAGGTGGCACAGGGATTGGCCTTACATACATAATCACGGTATATCTTCTTTTTTTTTATCCTAAAGGTCTGATCTTGCAGATCCGGCTCCTCGGGGGCGGAGACTTTCTCGATCTGATGCCAATGTGCCTCTTCTCTGTTTATCTGTTCTGCATAAATCTAATCTTAAAGGAGCGCTCTGGTTTTATATAAAGTTTTATCGTCGCATCAAAGGAAACTTCTACAACTTTCTAAGAGACTTTAAAATTCTTTTCAAGAACTTTGAATGCGTCAAGAAAATTTTCTTTCACTGACAGCAAGCGGAGGCTAAACTCTCACCCTACCTTGTCCTGCTCGGACAGCAGCGTGTCACACTGGATCAGTGTCAGGGTATATGAGTAATGAATGTTTCCATTCACTGATGGTAGCAGAGATCTTGGAAGGGACGACGGCGTGAGGTTGCAGACTTTCTAATAAACTTTCAAACTTTTCATTTTGAGTTAATTAAAGGGGAAAAACTGTGAAAGCTTTTATGATGTCGGCTGGGGTTTGTTTGCTTTTTTAAAGGGATTTACCTTCCAGATGTTTCTTATCGTCCTGCCTTAATTTGCCAGAGATTATGTATTTGGGACTTTTGCTTTAAAAAAGAGGGAGGCTCTAGAAAGAGCATCTCTCGCACTGGAGGACCCATCCGGTCCCTGCCTTTAATGAGCACTGTGTAATACATCATTTGTCCTGCGGGTGCGCTGCAGGAAGATCGAACGCTTGCTGCTGCAGATTATATCTGATCACTGGGGAAACCATGTAAACAACTGAATGTCGGGGACTGTGAAAAGGGGTTTTTCTACCCCTTTAAGTGCCGCTTTCCCACAAATTGCCGGTGGGCACAGATCAGGGAGGGGGTTATCATTACCATATGTAGTGATGTTATGTTCTAAATGCTCAGACATGTAACAGGGCTTGCTGGGACTTTTGGTACGCCATTTAAGTATCCTCCGTCCTACTCTAACAACGTTTGCTTACATTTAAGGAGTGCCGAGTGATTTGTGCTTTTTAAATAAAGTCTAATATTTTTGTTTAAAAATTACACCCAGTCTCCTGAAATACTCTGTGCTGCCGAAGAGCCGCAGTCACGATTAAAGTATATTTTACCAATACAATGTTGGCTAAAAAGTGATTCTTCATCTTATAATTAAAGGGGTTCAGACCAGCCAAGTAAATGACCATCAGTGATCGTACGGTAGGCCAGAGCTGCTCTCTTCTCGCTCCTAGAGGGCGGTCCCTTTGGGGGACCCACGTCTATGACGGACACATACAGGAGCTGTCTTCTAAGGACAATCCCTTTTAATTTAAGGGGCTTCTGTATATCGCCCCCTCTGGCAGCAATGAAGAGAAGGAGCGCAGAGACGTTGGGTAAAGATTTTTTATTTTAGGACCACCCATGGTTTAATTTTTTGCTGACATGTGCCCCTAACAGCCGCAGGTGGAATCATGATCCACCCACAGCTGTTAAAGAACATCGTATCTGCACCAATATTATATCGATAATAATGTCAGCTCGACACGCAAGAAATAAGCCCACACCCGGCCCTCCAGACGCTACAGGTCTCGGAAAATGACACTTTTTTTTTTTTTACAAATTTTGGATTTTTTCTTTCATCACTTAAATAAAAAAGAGCCTAGACATGTTTGGTGTCTATGAACTTGTAAAGACCTGGAGAATCCTAGTGGCAGCTCAGTTTTAGCATTTAGTGAAACAACAGTGGTGAAACAAAACGCCAAAAAACAATTGTGGAATTGCACTTTTTTTTTTTTTTTTTTTGCAATTTCACCACATTTTTGAATTGTTTTTCCTGTACACAACATGGTAAAACCAATGGTGTCGTTCAAAACTACAACTCATCGCGCAAAAAAAAAAAAAAACAAGCCCTCACACGGCCATATTGATGGAAAAAAAAAAAAAACTTACTGCTCTGGGAAGAAGAGGAACGAAAACTTAAAATGCCCCGGCGGTGAATGGGTTAAAAGTATTTGCAAAGTTGAGCAGATACAATGTCACTATACGGGCATAATGGTTGAAAACCGAAGGGTTAAATATTGCCGGCGGCGGGTGACGACTCTGCTCTTCGGCTTCGATGACGCCCAGTTAGGCTCTGACAACCTTTAGGTTCTTCTACGGCGCCGGCCGACCCCCAGAAAATAAAGAGTGACACGTGGACGCCGTCGTTTCCTTCGAGCAATGAACCCGGCACGAGATAATAATTCTATTCTCCAGGAAAGTCAATGCCGTCCTGGCACCGCGGAGCGAGGTTGTCAGTAGATTGTTTCCTGCGAGGACGAATGTTTCCGTTATGTAATTAGAAAAGTTAATATCTCTGGGCACAAAGCGGCCGTCGATAGCGGCTGTAATCTCGGTGGCATTGCAGCTATTGATTGTGAATCCTCCCGCGGTTTGCGGTGACTGGATATCGATCCCTCCGCTCTGTAAAGTATTTATTTTCTTTCTACACATGTTTCCAATCTCTAAGAAAAGGAATCGGAGCGCTGAAAAAAATGTTATTTCACACCGGCTGAGTCCCAGCGCGCCCGCAGATTCCTCCCGACCATTCCTCGTTTGTCAGGTTTTATACTCTAGTCACATCCAAAGCTGCTCTCAGAATTCTGCTTGTCCCCGATAGATCACCTCTATAATACCGCTATAATGTGCTCACACAAGAAAGCAATACAGTGTACAAAGACAGTACCCTCATAATACCGCTATAATGTGCTCATGCAAGAAAGCAATACAGTTTACAAAGACAGTACCCTCATAATACCGCTATAATGTGCTCACACAAGAAAGCAATACAGTTGTACAAAGACAGTACCCTCATAATACCGCTATAATGTGCTCATGCAAGAAAGCAATACAGTTTACAAAGACAGTACCCTCATAATACCGCTATAATGTGCTCACGCAAGAAAGCAATACAGTTTACAAAGACAGTACCCTATAATACCGCTATAATGTTCTCACGCAAGAAAGCAATACAGTTTACAAAGACAGTACCCTCATAATACCGCTATAATGTGCTCACGCAAGAAAGCAATACAGTTTACAAAGACAGTACCCTCATAATACCGCTATAATGTGCTCACGCAAGAAAGCAATACAGTTTACAAAGACAGTACCCTCATAATACCGCTATAATGTGCTCACGCAAGAAAGCAATACAGTTTACAAAGACAGTACCCTCATAATACCGCTATAATGTGCTCACGCAAGAGGCATACAGTCTACAAAGACAGTACCTCATAATACGCTATAATGTGCTCACACAGAAAGCAATCAATTTCGAAAGTCAAATCTAATACCCTCATAATACCATACTCTAGGGCTCAAATAAAAGCACCAAAATGTGCTCACTTAAAAGAACAATTTGCAAATAATAAAGTGCAGGACCGCCGTAAAACCGTCATATAGTGCTCAAATGATACCAACATACCTTTCTCAAATAAAAAAGCTATATAATATACAAATAATAATACAATACTCTCATAATACCGTCAGGTAGGGCTGAAATAAAACTTCCATAATGTGCGCACATAGCAAAGCAATACAGTACACAAATAATACAATACAGTACCCCTATAATACTGTCATGTAGTGCTCACTTATAACCAACATACATTGCTCACACAACAGAGCAATACACATTACACACAGTGCAGCACTCGGGCAGTACTACCGTACAATTCACAAATAATAAAGCTTTACTTACCCCATCATACAGTCAAATAATACCACCATAGTGTGCTTACATAATACTGCCATATAGCGCGTAAATAATTCCACCACAGGGCATTATAATAGTACATATATCTAGGTTGTGGGATCCCTGACTCTCCCTAGCCGGCGTCACAGTGAAAAAGTGAGATATCGCCGGCTGCACTAATCCCACACTGCCATATAGTATTCCAATAATACCATCACACTGTGCTCACATAATACTGCCATATATTGGTTGAATAAATCCCACCATACTCATATCATAAAGCCACGCAGTTCTGTAATAATAAAATACGGTACCCCATTAATACCATGATAAAGCACTTAAGTGCTATCATATTGCTCCAATACCAGTATACAACGCTCACGTAATATTGCAATATAGCACTCCAATAATACTGCCATTCCGTGCTCACATAAAGTAATGCGGTTTCCAAATAAAATGCTCTACTCACACCGTCCGGCTGTACAATTCAGAACTAATACAACCTGACATTCCCCATAATATAGTCATATAATGCTGAAATAACACTGCCATAGGATGCTCACATAGACATGCCACATACTGCTCAACTAATACCACCATACAATGATCGCGTAATATTGTCATACAGTTTCTAGGTAATAAAATACAATAATTTGGGTTTTCATTGGCTGTAAGCCATAATCATCAACATTACCAGAAATAAACACGTGGAATAGATCACTCTGTGTGTAATGACTCTATAGAATAGATCACTCTGTGTAATGACTCTAGAATAGATCACCTGTGTGTAATGACTATAGAATAGATCACTCTGTGTGTAATGACTATAGAATAGATCACTCTGTGTGTAATGACTATAGAATAGATCACTCTGTGTGTGTAATGACTCTATAGAATAGATCACTCTGTGTGTAATGACTTGAATAGATCACTCTGTGTTAATGACTCTTAGAATAGATCACTCTGTGTGTAATGACTCTATAGAATAGATCACTCTGTGTGTAATGACTCTATAGAATAGATCACTCTGTGTGTAATGACTCTGAATAGATCCCTCTGTGTGTAATGACTCTATAGAATAGATCACTCTGTGTGTAATGACTATAGAATAGATCCTCTGTGTGTAATGATCTCTATAGAATAGATCCACTCTGTGTGTAATGACTCTATAGATAGATCACTCTGTGTGTAATGACCTATAGAATAGATCACTGTGTGTATATGACTCTATAGAATAGATCACTCTGTGTGTAATGACTCTATAGAATAGATCACTCTGTGGTAATGACTCTATAGAATAGATCACTCTGTGTGTAATGACTCTATAGAATAGATCACTCTGTGTGTAATGACTCTAGAATAGATCCCTCTGTGTGTAATGATCTATAGAATAGATCCTCTGTGTGTAATGATTTCTATAGAATAGATCCCTGGTGTATGTTTAAGATGATCACTGTTGTATGATCTAGATAGTCCCTCTGTGTGTAATGACTCTATAGAATAGATCCCTCTGTGTGTAATGACTCTATAGAATAGATCCCTCTGTGTGTAATGACTCTATACAATAGATCCCACTGTGTGTAATGACTCTAGAATAGATCCC
Organism: Oophaga sylvatica; assembly: GCA_033576555.1. Lineage (NCBI taxonomy): Eukaryota > Metazoa > Chordata > Amphibia > Anura > Dendrobatidae > Oophaga > Oophaga sylvatica. Next base: position 29,445 of record JARQOD010005334.1, read on the forward strand.
TCTGTGTGTAATGACTCTATAGAATAGATCCATCTGTGTGTAATGACTCTATAGAATAGATCACTGTGTGTAATGTCTCTATAGAATAGATCACTGTGTGTGTAATAACTCTATAGAATAGATCCCTCTGTGTGTAATGACTCTATAGAATAGATCCCTCTGTGTGTAATGACTCTAGAATAGATCCCTCTGTGTGTAATGTCTCTATAGAATAGATCACTCTGTGTGTAATGACTCTATAGAATAGATCACTCTGTGTGTAATGACTCTATAGAATAGATCACTGTGTAATGACTATGAATAGATCACTCTGTGTGTAATGACTCTATAGAATAGATCACTCTGTGTAATGACTCTACAGAATAGATCACTCTGTGTAATGTCTCTATAGAATAGATCACTCTGTGTGTAATGACTCTATAGAATAGATCACTCTGTGTAATGACTATAGAATAGATCACTGTGTAATGACTCTATAGAATAGATCACTCTGTGTGTAATGACTCTATAGAATAGATCACTCTGTGTAATGACTCTACAGAATAGATCACTCTGTGTAATGACTTGTGATGATACTGGAGCTCCATGTCTTGTGCTGTTGCTAGAACTACAGTCCTCATCCTGTTTTGTACTGACAGCCCACGGAGCCAAGTTTCCCCCCTCCCTCTCTCATGCTTCCCATCAACCCCCTCCCAGCCTGCACTCAGGCAGTGTAATGTGAGCTGCCAGTGCTAGAGTTTTCCCGCTTCACAGCGGGGGTCCCATTGTCAGCAACATGTGCTGTCCCTACCCTAGCAGCCATTTTGGAGACTTCATTCTGTTTTGGTTATAACACGGTGGGGATTTGCGTCAGAAACACGAAAGTTACTGTTTTGAAGCCTGTGTCTATGGGCATCGTTCCCGTGGTACTGGTGAACCCGTAACTCCAACAGAACCCGAGAAATGGAATTCTCGGATTCCCCATGGACTAGCTCAGCCAAGTTTGGACTCATTTGAACTGTCATTTTAAAGTAAGATCATTGATAGGTCTGCCGTTATTCTGCTAGGTTCACAGGACGAGGGATGGACCTTATGATATTTCAGAGCTCAAATCATACACTTCTGTCCCTGGGAGGTGGCCAGAAAAACCCTCCCCTTTTCGTGAGGTCAGCAGCCCAGGTATAAGTCTGGCAGTGAGCCCCCTTGTGAGCCTTTGCTGTGATGTCCTGACTAAGAGATCTGCAAATGAACTATGACGTGTGGCTCCTTCCCAGCCTGGCTTGCCTGTAAATGATCTAACTATCATGTGAGTCTTTCATTCTTAATCCCGTTTATTTTATAACTGCATTTGTACATAACTATATTGCCTCAGTTTGTTCCATCTTTTTATATTGTATAAGCACTGCCTGTTTTTTTAAGGAATAAACCTATAAATTTATTAGTTTGTTTCTCTGCTCTATAAACGAATTTGCACGTGCCTGAAGCACTACGCTACTGTTTTGGGGTTGCTACGGACCCTCTTGATAAATTGTTCAGTAAGAAAAACCGTAGCTGGTGGCAGCTTAAAAAAGGGGTGTAAAGTGTTGACCTATGGGGTGGCGTTGGCAGTGACGGAGCGGGTATTATAAGTGTATTACCCGGCTGCGGCTCGGAGTAATTATAATTCCCTCACTGCAGCGTGCCCAATAGCCAGCACACATCCAAGTGACCCGTCTGGCGACTGATTATCCTAGATGCAGTTCCCTGACTGACCTGAGGGTAAGGGGGGCGCCAGAGAGCTGCAAGTTCCTAAGTGGAAGTGGGATAATTATAAATCCCTGCAGTTTACCCGGTCGGACGGCAGCAGCCGTCGTGTGTGTGCGCGTTTTCGTCACATTTGCGGCACGGAGGGATCACAAGCCGTGATACCCCGGGCTACCGTGTGGCGGACCGTGTGCCAGTTCATCACATATTGGTGGCAGAGCGGTGGGATGATAGAGCATTAGTGATCTGGTCTGAGCAATCATTCCTCTCACTAAAAAACTTGCACGGTTCTTCAGGGACCCTGCATCTAAAGTTTTGGAGAACAGACTCAGTGTTTATTAGTCCTGAGACAATTGTGTGTACTTGCGGTTACCCCTCCCTTCTCTTTGTTTTTCTATCCTATCTTTTATTTGGCAACCATGGCTACGAGGGGATTCGACTGGTATAATCGGAGTAGCAGGGAAACTCTTCTAGCCATATGCGAGTGGAGGCAGATTGTCCCCATGGACCAAACCAAGGCCGCAGTGATCCAGGCCCTGATGGCACGGGACCACGCTCAGAGCGAGGAGGGCGCAGGAGCCAGCCCAAGCCAAGGTGGTGCCGCAGGAGCAGAGGCCCAACTCCTGACTGCTTACACCCAGGGCGGGATGGACCCTTACCTGCAGGCGGCCCTGGAGGGACTCTCCACTGACGACCATGAAGAACGCCTGAAGCTGATCCAGAAAGCTCAAGAGAGAGCCGACCAGCGAGAGGCCAAACAGCGAGAGGCTGAGATAGCCGAGCGCCAAGCCCAGCGAGAGGCCGAGAGAGCCCAGCGAGAGGCCGAGAGAGCCGAGCGGGAAGCTCAGAGAGCCTATGAACTGGAGCTGCTCAGACAAGGGGCAATGCCCTCCACAGCCCAGAGCAGTGTGCCCAGCAGCGCTCAGAGTCCCAAGCCCCGGCCGGAGCACTTTCCCGTGATGGAAAAGGACGGAGACTTGGACACTTTTCTGCGGGCCTTTGAGAAAGTCTGCAGACAGTACCGGCTGCCTGACAACCAATGGGCCAGGTACTTGACTCCCGGGCTAAAGGGCAAAGCTCTGGAGGCGTTTGCTTCACTCACGCCGGATCAAGATGACAACTATCAGGCCATCAAGCAGGCCCTGATCGCCAAGTACCAGCTAACCCCTGAGGTATACCGAAAGAAGTTCCGGAACCTCCAACGTGGCCCACATGACAGTTATAGCGATGTGGTGCAAGGACTCAGGAACCACTTTGACCAGTGGATCCATGGACTGTCAGTTGACACCTTTGAGAACCTGAGGGACCTGATGATCAAAGACCAGTTCCTGCATCTGTGCCCAGCTGAGGTCCGACAGTTCATCCTGGACCGAGAACCGGAGGACGCGGTCAGAACAGCACGGATCGCCGACAGCTATGAGGCCAACCGGAAACCCGAGGTGCGGAAGCCCGTCACCACCGCTGGGGAGGGGGTAAGCCTGCAACCAACCCCAGTGCCCCTGCCAGCCGTCCCTCTGGAGGCACTATCCCCTTTGCCAGCGCCAGGCCTACATCAGACCCCCGCCAGTGTTTCTCCTGTAACAGGACTGGACACATCAGCGCCACCTGTCCGGAGAGGCAGAAGAACCCCCCAGCCAAGGCCTCCAGGCCCAACGCCTCTGTTCTTTTGGTGGGTGGTGTGGTGGGGAGGGTTGATGACAACGTGCAGCCCGTCCGCGTGGGGGCCCGTCTTGCTACAGGCCTCAAGGACACCGGGGCTGAACGAACCCTCATCCGACCCGAACTGGCGGCCCCTGAAGAGTTGATTCCGGGGAAAACCTTAACTGTCACAGGGATTGGGGGCGTCCACTACCCCTTGCCGATAGCCCGAGTTTTCATTGACTGGGGTGCCGGGAGCGGGGTGAAGGAAGTGGGGGTGTCTGAAAACCTGCCCACTGATGTTTTATTGGGGACTGATCTGGGGAGGATGGTCGCGTACTATGTCCCTGACACCCCTTCCCAATCTGATGATAAGGTTAACGTTAACCATGATGTTGAAGTTGATGATGATGGGAAACTGAATGTGTTACCTGCCAATGCTTTGCGAAGTGATTATGCAACTGATAACCTTTCTTTCCCTAGGAATGATGCTGATAGTGATGTATCTGTGATATCTGAACCTGTTAACCCTTTCTCTGAAGTGGTAGATGTGTCCACAGGTACAGGAGCGTTCAGCCCCGTCGCTCTGCGGAGTGAGATGGCTGAGGAACCCCTAGCAGGAGCAAGCGACAGTGCTCAAGGAAATGGGGAGGTGCATGGGGACCGTGAGGAAGGTGACGCCATGACACTGACCAGTGCCACCGAGGAAGGTAACTGGCCCATAAGTAGCACTGCTCCTGAAGTGTTGGGGGTGGATGGGGAGGTAGAGCCCATAGCAGCGCAGGCTGATGGGTCTATAGAAACCCCGGGGAGACGGCATATGTAGCTGCTGTCACCCGCAGTCAGAGTGCCGGATCGCAGGTAGCGCCCTACCATCTGGACCCTCCTCCGCTACAGGAGAGACTGAACCAGAGTTGGACCCAGAGCCGGTCCCAGAGGGTCCCAGTGAGGAAGGAACCCTGACGTCACTTCTGGCTGCCTCCAGCCAGGAGTTCCAGGCCGCTCTGCACTCAGATGCGAGCCTGGAGAACTTGAGGCACCTCGCCGAGACGCCCACCTCCGTGACTGATAAGGAGAGGGTGTTCTGGGAACGAGGAAGGTTGTACCGGGAGACAGTACCCGGAGATTCCCAAAAGGAGTGGTTGAGGGAAAAACAGCTGGTCGTCCCGCACCAGTTCCGAGGTGAGTTGTTGAGGATTGCCCATGAGATTCCACTCGCTGGACACTTGGGGATCAGCAAAACTAAGGCACGGCTGTCTCAACACTTCTATTGGCCCAAGATGGGGACAGATGTGACTAACTACTGCCGCTCCTGTATCACCTGTCAAAGAGTGGGGAAGGCGGGGCCTGCTCTTAAGGCTCCCTGATCCCGTTGCCAGTGATAGAGGAGCCTTTCCAGAGGATCGCGGTGGACATTGTGGGCCCGCTGGCCGTCCCCAGCAGCTCTGGAAAGCAATACATCCTTACTGTGGTAGACTACGCTACCCGGTACCCGGAGGCAGTAGCTCTGTCCTCAACTAGGGCAGATAAGGTGGCGGATGCACTGGTGACCATCTTTTCACGGGTAGGATTTCCCAGGGAGATGCTTACCGATCAAGGGACCCAATTTATGTCTCGCCTAATGAAGGCTCTCTGCAGCAAAATGCAGGTGACGCGTATGGTATCGAGTGCGTATCACCCACAGACCAATGGTTTGTGTGAGCGCTTTAATGGTACCCTCAAACAGATGCTCCGCATGCTGGTTGAGACCCAGGGACGCGATTGGGAGCGGTACCTCCCACACCTGCTATTTGCCTACAGAGAAGTCCCGCAGGCCTCGACGGGGTTCTCCCCTTCGAGCTCCTGTATGGAAGGCGAGTCCGGGGACCCCTTGGGTTGATAAGAGAATCCTGGGAAGATGAGCCAAACCCCACGGAAGTGTCCATCATGGATTATGTCATGCGCTTCCGCGACAAGATGCAGACCTTGACGCAGTTGGTGCATGACAACATGACGCAGGCTCAGGCTGACCAGAAGCACTGGTACGACCAGAACGCCCGGGAGCGGACCTACCAGGTGGGTCAAAAGGTGTGGGTGCTGGTCCCCGTACCAAAGGATAAGCTTCAGGCAGCCTGGGAAGGCCCGTACGTCGTGCACCAACAGCTCAACCCAGCCACCTACGTGGTCACGCTTGACCACACTCGGGGTAGGCGCAAGGCCTTTCACGTCAACATGATGAAGGCCCATCACGAACATGAAGCCTGCGTCCTACCGGTCTGCAATCTGCCCGAGGACGGGGAAGAGGATCCCCTCCTGGACATGCTGGCCCAAGCCATGGCCAATGGGTTATCATGACGTGGCGAACCCGCTGAGGTGCGCATGTCGGATTACCGACAGGTCATGCCTCCGTAGCGCCCTCTAAAGGGGGGAGGTGTGATGATACTGAAGCTTCATTTGTTGTGCTGTTTCCAGAACTTTCCCCATAGTACTACAACCCCCACCGTTTGCAAGCACAGGGCAAAGTTACCCCTCCCTCCTTTTCTCTGCAGCTCACGCTTCCCTTCCCCCTCCCAACCTGCAGTCAAGCTCAGTGTAACCTGAGCTACCAGTGCTGGAAGTTTTGCCGCTTCACCGCAGGGGTCCTCCATTGTCTGCACATGTGCTTTCTTCCTATAGCAGCCATTTTGGAGAATTCATTCTTTTTTGGTTAATCCACGGTGGGACGTTCGCTAGAAACACGAAAGTACTGTTGTGAAACATGCGCCTGACAGGCATCGTTCCCGTGGTACTGGTGAACCCGTAACTCCAACAGAACCCGAGAAATGGAATTCTCGGATCCCCCACAAACTAGCTCAGCCAAGTTTGGACTCATTTGAACTGTCATTTTAAAGTAAGATCATTGATAGGTCTGCCGTTATTCTGCTAGGTTCACAGGACGAGGGATGGACCTTATGATATTGCAGAGCTCAAATCATACACTTCTGTCCCGGGGAGGTGGCCAGAGAAACCCTCCCCTTTTCGTGAGGTCAGCAGTCCCAGGTATAAGTCTGGCAGTGAGCCCCCCCCTAGTTTTCTCGCTGTGATGTCCTGACTAAGAGATCTGCAAATGAACTATGACGTGTGGCTCCTTCCCCAGCCTGGCTTGCCTGTAAATGATCTAACAACCATGTGAGTGATTTTCATTCTTAATCCTATTTTATTTTATAACTGTATTTGTACATAACTATATTGTCTCAGTTTGTTCCATCTTTTTATATTGTATAAGCACTGCCTGTCTTTTTAAGGAATAAACCTATAAATTTATTAGTTTGTTTCTAGAATCATAGAATCATAGAATGGTAGAGTTGGAAGGGACCTCCTGGGCCATCTGGTCCAACCCCCTGCTCAAAACAGGATTCTCTAAATCATCCCAGACAGATGTCTGTCCAGCCTCTGTTTGAAGACTTCCATTGAAGGAGAACTTACCACCTCTCGTGGCAGCCTGTTCCACTCCTTGATCACCCTAACTGTCAAAAGTTTTTTCTAATATCTAATCTGTGTCTCCTCCCATTCAGTTTCATCCCATTGCTTCTAGTCTTTCCTTGTGCAAATGAGAATAAAGATGATCCTTCTACAATGTGACAGCCCTTGAGATATTTGTAGACAGCTATTAAGTCTCCTCTCAGTCTTCTTTTTTGCAAGCTAAACATTCCAAATCCTGCAACCGTTCCTCATAGGACATGGTTTGCAGACCGGTCACCATTCTGGTGGCTCTTCTCTGAACTTGCTCCAGTTTGTTGATGTCTTTTTTAAAATGTGGTGCCCAAAATGGACACAGTATTCCAGATGAGGTCTGACCAAAGAGGAGTAGAGGGCAATAATGACCTCACGTGATCTAGACTGTATGCTTCTGTTGATACATCCTAGAATTGTATTTGCCTTTTTTGCTGCTGCATCACACTGTTGACTCATGTTCAGTCTGTGATCAATTAGTATACCCAAGTCTTTTTCACATGTGCTGTTACTTAGCCCTATTCCTCCCATTTTGTATATGCTTTTTTCATTTTTATTGCCCAGATGTAGTACTTTGCATTTTTCCCTGTTAAAAACCATTCTGTTAGTTGCTGCCCACTGCTCCAGTTTATTTATATCTTTTTGAATCCTCTCTCTCTCTTCTCTAGTATTTGCTACCCCTCCTAGCTTTGTGTCATCAGCAAATTTAATCAGTTTACCCTCAATTCCTTCATCTAAATCATTGATAAAGATGTTGACAATACAGGGCCCAAAACAGAGCCTTGTGGTACCCCACTTGAGACATTCTTCCAACTGGATGTGCAGCCATTTACGACCACTCTTTGAGTCCGATCACTAAGCCAGTTATGAATCCACCTAACAGTTGCCTTGTCCATTCCATACTTAGTCATTTTTTCAATAAGGATTGTGTGAGATACTTTGTCAAATGCTTTGCTGAAGTCAAGATATACTATATCTACAGCATTTCCCTGATCCACCCAGTCAGTGATTCTGTCATAGAAGGAAATTAAGTTAGTCTGACATGACTTATTAGTTACAAACCCATGCTGACTCTGTTTAATCACTTCATTCTTATGCAGGTACTTGCATACATGTTCTTTAATAATTTGTTCAAAGATCTTTCCTGGTATAGAAGTCAGACTCACCGGCCTGTAGTTCCCTGGGTCCACCTTCTTCCCCTTTTTGAAGATAGGAACAACATTTGCTCTTCTCCAGTCTTCTGGGACTTCACCTGTTCTCCAAGAATTTTCAAAGATTATGGACAGTGGTTCAAGAATTTCTTCTGCTATCTCCTTCAGTATTCTGGGGTGTAATTCATCTGGGCCTGGAGACTTGAATTCATTTAGGTTAGCTAAGTGTTTCCTCACTGTCTTTCTGTTTATAGATATCCTGGATTCTTCTATTCCTTTAATAGGACAGTGAAGATCAGTTGATGTTACATTTCCTTTCTGAGAGAAAACAGATGCAAAATAGGAATTTAAAAGTTCAGCCTTCTCAACATCCTTTCTTACCATTTCATCATTTTCATCCTGTAAAAATCCTATAGCATCTTTGACTTTTCTTTTACTTTTGATGTATCCCCAAAATCCTTTTTTGTTGCTTTTGACATCTCTTGCATGCCTTAATTCATTGTCAGCTTTAGATAATCTGATTTGTGCCCTGCAGGTTCTGCAGATGGCATTATATTCTTCTTTAGATATGCCTCCTCTTTCCATTTGATAAACATTTCTTTCTTCCTTTTTAGCATGTGTTTAAGTTCTGTGTTCATCCATCCTGGTTTCCTTAAATGCTTCCCATTCTTCCCTCTTTTTGGAATTGTTGACGATTGTGCTTTGAGAATCTCATTTTTCAAGATGTCCCATCCTTCCTGGACATTTTTGTCCTTAAGGATATCCTGCCATTGGATCCCTCCAATTCTCTTTCTGAGTCCCTTAAAATCTGCCTTTCTGAAATCTAATCTTGACATCTGAGTCTTCACAGGTCTTCCTCCTCTTGTTATCCAAAATTCTAAAATAGCATGGTCACTACCTCCCAGGGTCCCAGCCACTCTTACCTCCTCAACCATTTCCTCCCTATTTATAAGGATTAGATCCAAGGTAGCAGATCCCCTTGTTTTCTCCATTACCTTTTGGAAGATAAAGTTGTCAGCAAGAGAGGATAAGAATTTCCTTGACCTGTTAGTTTTGCCTGAGAGCGATTCCCAACAAATGTCTGGATAGTTGAAATCTCCCATGACCACTATGTCATATTTTTTGGAGAACTTGGCCATTTGATGCATAAAGAGTTCATCCATATCTTCAACTTGCATAGGTGGCCTGTAGTAAATGCCTACAATGGTGTCCTTTCCATTGTTCTGTCCTTGTATTCTTACCCAAACAGTTTCCACAGAACTCCCAGTCTTTGAAGCGTCAATCTCTGTGCAGATATACGCTTTTCTAACATACAATGCGACACCTCCTCCTCGTTTATCAAGTCTGTTTCTTGCAAATAAGTTGTATCCTTCTAGCCTTGTATTCCAATCATGTGTATCGTCCCACCAAGTCTCAGTGATTCCAATGACATCATACTTCTTCTCCTGCGTTAGTAGCTCCAGTTCTCCTTGTTTGTTGCCCATGCTTTGTGCATTCGTATAGAAACACTTTAGTTTGTGATTGGTTTCTCTTCCTTCAATATTTTTATTATGTAAATTTTTTTGTCTTTGTTCTTCCCCTTCACTTCTAATAGCAGAAATCTCAATAGTATTTGTCAAGTGTATGGCTTTTGCTGGCGTTTTGCTTCCCTTCCCACATTGTTCTAGTTTAAAGCTTCCTGATGAGTGTAGCAAGGCGACTTCCAAATACATGTTTTCCAGTCTTCGTAAGGTGCACCCCATCTCTAGCAAGTAGTCCATCGTACAGGTAATTCACTCCGTGATCCAGAAATCCAAATCCTTGCTGACGGCACCATCGACGTAGCCAGTTGTTCACCTGCAGAATCTTATTCCACCTGCTTGTTCCATGGCCATCCACTGGGAGGATGGAGGAGAAGACCACCTGCGCTCCCAGTTCTTTCACTTTCTTACCTAAGTTTTCAAAGTCACTGCAGATGGTTTCCAGGTCGTTTCTAGCGGTGTCATTTGTCCCCACATGTATTAGCAGGAATGGGTAGTCATCTTTAGGTCTGAAGAGTCCTGATATCCTGTCAGACGCATCTTTAATTTTTGCACCTGGCAGACAGCACATTTCTCTTGAGGTTATATTCGGTCTGCAGATAGCGGCCTCTGTTCCTCTCAACAGGGAATCCCCCATGACCACAACTCTCCGTTTCTTCTTCACAACAGTTTTCTTTCTCCATTCAGGAGGACTCTGAGGGCGTACAAGGTTGTTTGTGGGCAAAGTCTTATCCTGATGTATTTCTTCATCGTTCTCCTGTGTAAGAGCCTGGTACTGGTTTCTGAGCAGAATTGGTGCTGACTGCCTCCTGATCCTCCTGCTTCTCTGGGTCACATGCTTCCATTCCTCTGTTTCTTCAGTTGCACTTCGAATTTCTTCTCTTTCTGTACCATGAAGAGATAATTCTGCTCTGTCTAAGAACTCTTCACCTTCCTTAATGGTCTTCAATGTAGATAACCTCTCTTCCAGATTCCGCAACTTTTCCTCCAACATGGACACAAGCTTGCATTTGTGGCATGTGAAATTTGGCTTTTCCACTGGTAAATCTGTGAACATGTAGCAAGAAATGCAACTCATCACATGGCTCCTGGCCTCTTCCATGCTCTTATTGTTAAAGAGATATCACAGCGTATAGATTATATAGTTTATAGAGCAGGAGAGATATCTCCTGCTCTATAAACGAATTTGCACGTGCCTGAAGCACTACGCTACTGTTTTGGGGTTGCTACGGACCCTCTTGATAAATTGTTCAGTAAGAAAAACCGTAGCTGGTGGCAGCTTAAAAGAAGGGGTGTAAAGTGTTGACCTATGGGGTGGCGTTGGCAGTGACGGAGCGGGTATTATAAGTGTATTACCCGGCTGCGGCTCGGAGTAATTATAATTCCCTCACTGCAGCATGCCCAATAGCCAGCACACATCCAAGTGACCCGTCTGGTGACTAATTATCCTAGGTGCAGTTCCCTGACTGACCTGAGGGTAAGGGGGGCGCCAGAGAGCTGCAAGTTCCTAAGTGGAAGTGGGATAATTATAAATCCCTGCAGTTTACCGGGTCGGACGGCAGCAGCCGTCGTGTGTGTGCGCGTTTTCGTCACATTTGCGGCACGGAGGGATCACAAGCCGTGATACTCCGGGCTACCGTGTGGCGGACCGTGTGCCAGTTCATCACAGCTGCGCTCTGCAAACGACTTTCAACTAACCTCTGCACTAATCCGTACCTCCCACTCCCGACTCCAAGACTTCTCCCGCGCTGCGCCAATCCTCTGGAATGCTCTACCCCAAGAAATTAGGACTATCCACAATTTGCATGGTTTCAGGCGCTCCCTCAAAACACATTTGTTCAGAGCGGCCTATCACATTCACTAATCAAAGTCATTCTCTGTGTAAGTGTGTGTGTGTGTGTAGCCCATTCACTATCTCCATCCATCCCTCACTCCCTCAAGATGGCTGGACCATCATTGTAAATGCACCATTGTATATACACACCTGTACTTTGTATCTCCCCCACCTCATTGTAGATTGTAAGCTCTCACGAGCAGGGGGGCGGCTGATTTTGCTTTAATTATTGTATTGTTAACGTTGTTACTTATGACTTGTGTTTTGAAACTGTTAAACTGTAAAGCGCTGCGGAATATGTTGGCGCTATATAAATAAAGATTATTATTATTATTATTATTATTATTATTAATGACTCTATAGAATAGATCACTCTGTGTGTAATGACTCTATAGAATAGATCACTGTGTGTGTAATGACTCTATAGAATAGATCACTGTGTGTGTAATGACTCTATAGAATAGATCACTCTGTGTGTAATGACTCTATAAAATAGATCACTCTGTGTGTAATGTCTCTATAGAATAGATCACTGTGTGTAATGACTCTATAGAATAGATCACTCTGTGTGTAATGACTCTATAGAATAGATCCTTCTGTGTGTAATGACTCTATAGAATAGATCACTCTGTGTGTAATGACTCTATAGAATAGATCACTCTGTGTGTAATGACTCTACAGAATAGATCACTCTGTGTGTAGTGACTATAGAATAGATCACTCTGTGTGTAATGACTCTATAGAATAGATCACTCTGTGTGTAATGACTCTATAGAATAGATCACTCTGTGTGTAATGACTCTATAGAATAGATCACTCTGTGTGTAATGACTATAGAATAGATCACTCTGTGTGTAATGTCTCTATAGAATAGATCACTCTATTTGTAATGACTCTATAGAATAGATCACTCTGTGTGTAATGACTCTATAGAATAGATCACTCTGTGTGTAATGACTCTATAGAATAGATCACGCTGTGTGTAATGACTCTATAGAATAGATCACTCTGTGTGTAATGACTCTATAGAATAGATCACTCTGAGTGTAATGACTCTATAGAATAGATCACTCTGTGTGTAATGACTCTATTGAATAGATCACTCTGTGTGTAATGACTCTATAGAATAGATCACTCTGTGTGCAATGACTCTATAGAATAGATCACTCTGTGTGTAATGTCTCTATAGAATAGATCACTCTGTGTGTAATGACTCTATAGAATAGATCACTCTGTGTGTAATGACTCTATAGAATAGATCCTACTGTGTGTAATGACTCTATAGAATAGATCACTCTGTGTAATGACTCTATAGAATAGATCACTGTGTGTAATGACTCTATAGAATAGATCACTCTGTGTGTAATGACTCTATAGAATAGATCCTTCTGTGTGTAATGACTCTATAGAATAGATCACTCTGTGTGTAGTGGCTCTATAGAATAGATCACTCTGTGTGTAATGACTCTATAGAATAGATCACTCTGTGTGTAATGACTCTATAGAATAGATCACTCTGTGTGTAGTGGCTCTATAGAATAGATCACTCTGTGTGTAGTGGCTCTATAGAATAGATCACTCTGTGTGTAATGACTCTATAGAATAGATCCTTCTGTGTGTAATGACTCTATAGAATAGATCACTCTGTGTGTAATGACTCTATAGAATAGATCACTCTGTGTGTAATGACTCTATAGAATAGATCACTCTGTGTGTAATGACTCTATAGAATAGATCCTTCTGTGTGTAATGACTCTATAGAATAGATCACTCTGTGTGTAGTGGCTCTATAGAATAGATCACTCTGTGTGTAGTGGCTCTATAGAATAGATCACTCTGTGTGTAATGACTCTATAGAATAGATCCTTCTGTGTGTAATGACTCTATAGAATAGATCACTCTGTGTGTAATGACTCTATAGAATAGATCCTTCTGTGTGTAATGACTCTATAGAATAGATCACTCTGTGTGTAATGACTCTATAGAATAGATCCTTCTGTGTGTAATGACTCTATAGAATAGATCACTCTGTGTGTAATGTCTCTATAGAATAGATCACTCTGTGTGTAATGACTCTATAGAATAGATCACTCTGTGTGTAATGACTATAGAATAGATCACACTGTGTGTAATGACTCTATAGAATAGATCACTCTGTGTGTAATGACTCTATAGAATAGATCCTTCTGTGTGTATAACTCTATAGAATAGATCACTCTGTGTGTAATGTCTATATAGAATAGATCACTCTGTGTGTAATGACTCTATAGAATAGATCACTCTGTGTGTAATGACTCTATAGAATAGATCACTCTGTGTGTAATGTCTATATAGAATAGATCACTCTGTGTGTAATGTCTCTATAGAATAGATCACTGTGTGTAATGACTCTATAGAATAGATCACTCTGTGTGTAATGACTCTATAGAATAGATCACTCTGTGTGTAATGACTCTATAGAATAGATCACTCTGTGTGTAATGACTCTATAGAATAGATCACTCTGTGTGTAATGACTCTATAGAATAGATCACTCTGTGTGTAATGACTCTATAGAATAGATCACTCTGTGTGTAATGACTCTATAGAATAGATCACTCTGTGTGTAATGACTCTATAGAATAGATCCTTCTGTGTGTAATAACTCTATAGAATAGATCACTCTGTGTGTAATGTCTATATAGAATAGATCACTCTGTGTGTAATGACTCTATAGAATAGATCACTCTGTGTGTAATGACTCTATAGAATAGATCACTCTGTGTGTAATGTCTATATAGAATAGATCACTCTGTGTGTAATGTCTCTATAGAATTAGATCACTCTGTGTGTAATGACTCTATAGAATAGATCACTCTGTGTGTAATGACTCTATAGAATAGATCACTCTGTGTGTAATGACTCTATAGAATAGATCACTCTGTGTGTAATGACTCTATAGAATAGATCACTCTGTGTGTAATGACTCTATAGAATAGATCACTCTGTGTGTAATGACTCTATAGAATAGATCCTTCTGTGTGTAATGACTCTATAGAATAGATCACTCTGTGTGTAATGACTATAGAATAGATCACTCTGTGTGTAATGACTATAGAATAGATCACTCTGTGTGTAATGACTCTATAGAATAGATCACTCTGTGTGTAATGACTATAGAATAGATCACTCTGTGTGTAATGACTCTATAGAATAGATCACTCTGTGTAATGTCTCTATGGAATAGATCACTCTGTGTGTAATGATCTACAGAATAGATCACTCTGTGTGTAATGACTATAGAATAGATCACTCTGTGTGTAATGACTCTATAGAATAGATCACTCTGTGTGTAATGACTCTATAGAATAGATCACTCTGTGTGTAATGTCTTATAGAATAGATCACTCTGTGTGTAATGACTCTATAGAATAGATCACTCTGTGTGTAATGACTCTATAGAATAGATCACTGTGTGTAATGCTCTATAGAATAGATCACTCTGTGTGTAATGACTCTATAGAATAGATCACTCTGTGTAATGACTCTATAGAATAGATCACTCTGTGTGTAATGACTATAGAATAGATCACTCTGTGTGTGTAATGACTCTATAGAATAGATCACTCTGTGTGTAATGACTCTATAGAATAGATCACTCTGTGTGTAATGACTCTATAGAATAGATCACTCTGTGTGTAATGACTCTATAGAATAGATCACTCTGTGTGTAATGACTATAGAATAGATCACTCTGTGTGTAATGTCTCTTTAGAATAGATCACTCTGTGTGTAATGACTCTATAGAATAGATCACTCTGTGTGTAATGACTCTATAGAATAGATCACTCCGTGTGTAATGACTCTATAGAATAGATCACTCTGTGTAATGTCTCTATAGAATAGATCACTCTGTGTGTAATGACTCAATAGAATAGATCACTCTGTGTGTAATGACTCTATAGAATAGATCACTCTGTGTGTAATGACTCTATAGAATAGATCACTCTGTGTGTAATGTCTCTATAGAATAGATCACTCTGTGTGTAATGTCTCTATAAAATAGATCACTCTGTGTGTAATGACTCTATAGAATAGATCACTCTGTGTGTAATGACTCTATAGAATAGATCACTCTGTGTGTAATGTCTCTATAGAATAGATCACTCATTGTGTAATGTCTCTATAGAATAGATCACTCTGTGTGTAATGACTAAAGAATAGATCACTCTGTGTGTAATGACTCTATAGAATAGATCACTCTGTGTGTAATGACTCTATAGAATAGACCACTCTGTGCGTACACAAATCACAAATCCTCCACCACCCCAGCGCACTCCTACCTACCACACATTCAGAAATCTACAAGCCATTAACCCTCAGACACTTTCAGACTCCCTACACTCATCACTGTCCCCAATCTCCTCTTTTTCCTGTCCTGATCTGGCTGTTCATCATTACAATGACACTCTTAGAAGCACCCTTGACCAAGTAGCACCGCTCACCCTCAGAACCTCCAAACACACAGTAAAACAGCCTTGGCTCACATTGCAAACTCGACTTCTTCAGCGATGCTCTAGGAGTGCTGAACGCCTCTGGAGAAAAACCCGCACACCAGAAGACTTCATCCACTTTAAATTCATGTTAAGAACTTATAATGCTGCCCTTCACCTCGCCAAACAGACCTACTTCACCACACTGATCTCCTCACTAGCCAACAACCCCAAGAAACTTTTTGACACTTTTCACTCCCTCCTCAGGCCAAAGCACAAGCCCCTATCACAGACATTTGTGCTGACGACCTGGCCTACCACTTTATAGAAAAAATAGATACTATCCGTCAGGAAATCTGCTCTCAACCACCAAGTGCTGTGACTCCCATCCCACCCTGCTGTTCCCCTGGCTCACTTTCCACATTTGATCCCATCACAGAAGAAGAAGTCTCCAAACTCCTCTCTTCCTCTCGTCCGACTACATGCACTACCGACCCCATTCCCTCACATCTCCTCCAGTCTCTCTCTCCAGTTGTCACAACTCACCTAACTACAATCTTTAATCTCTCCCTCTCCTCTGGCATTTTCCCATCCTCCTTCAAACACTCCATCATTACTCCACTACTAAAGAAACCCGCTCTTGACCCTTCCTGCACAAACAACTACAGACCGGTCTCCAATCTCCCCTTCATCTCTAAACTCTTGGAGCGCCTACTCTACTCCCGCCTTACCCGTTACCTCTCCACTCACTCCCTCCTAGACCCTTCACAGTCCGGCTTCCGCCCCTACATTCGACTGAAACTGCACTCATCAAAGTGACCAATGACCTTCTGACAGCAAAACGTAACGGCGACCACTCTCTGCTCATTCTACTCGACCTTTCTGCAGCTTTCGACACTGTTGACCACCGTCTCCTACTGTCCAGGCTCCACTCTCTAGGTATTAAGGACACTGTTCTCTCCTGGTTCTCCTCCTATCTTTCTGACCGCTCCTTCAGTGTTTCGTTCTCTGGCTCCACGTCATCTCCTCTTCCTCTCACTGTCGGTGTACCCAGGGCTCAGTCCTTGGCCCCCTTCTCTTCTCTCTCTACACGGCCCCAATTGGACAGACCATCAGCAGATTTGGCTTTCAGTACCATCTTTATGCCGATGACACACAACTATACACGTCATCCCCCGACCTTACCCCTGCTGTACTAAAGAACGCCACCGACTGTCTGTCCGCAGTCTCCAACATCATGTCCGCTCTCTATCTGAAACTCAACCTCTCCAAAACTGAACTTCTTCTGCTCCCGCCATCTACTAACCTCCCTAAATTTGACATTTCCCTCTCCGTGGGCGGCACCATAATAACACCCAGGCAGCAGACTCGCTGTCTGGGTGTTATGTTTGACACCAATCTCTCCTTCACCTCCCATATACAATCTCTTGCCGCCTACATCTAAAGAACATCTCTAGAATCCGCCCTTTTCTCACCATGGAAACAACAAAAACCCTCACTGTAGCACTGATCCACTCCCGCCTGGACTACTGCAACGCTCTATTACTTGGCCTCCCCATTACTCGACTATCCCCTCTCCAGTCCATCCTTAATGCAGCAGCCAGGGTCATCCATCTGGCTAATCGGTACTCGGACGCGTCCGCTCTTCGCCAGTCCTTACACTGGCTGCCCATTCATTATAGGATCCAATTCAAAGTACTTGTTCTCACCCACAAAGCTCTCCACAGTGCAGCACCCCCTACATCTCCTCCCTCATTTCTATCTATCGGCCTAACCGACTGCTGCGCTCTGCAAACGACTTTCAACTAACCTCTGCACTAATCCGTACCTCCCACTCCCGACTCCAAGACTTCTCCCGCGCTGCGCCAATCCTCTGGAATGCTCTACCCGAAGAAATTAGGACTATCCACAATTTGCATGGTTTCAGGCGCTCCCTCAAAACACATTTGTTCAGAGCGGCCTATCACATTCACTAATCAAAGTCATTCTCTGTTTAAGTGTGTGTGTGTAGCCCATTCACTATCTCCATCCATCCCTCACTCCCTCAAGATGGCTGGACCATCATTGTAAATGCACCATTGTATATACACACCTGTAATTGTAGATTGTAAGCTCTCACGAGCAGGGGCGGCTTATTTTGCTTTAATTGTTGTATTGTTAACGTTGTTACTTATTGTGATGATACTGAAGCTTCATTTCTTGTGCTGTTTCCAGAACTCTCCCCATAGTACTACAACCCCCACCGTTTGCAAGCACAGGGCAAAGTTACCCCTCCCTCCTTCTCTCTGCAGCGCACTCTATCTCTCATCCCTCCCACCTCAGGAATTTTTCTTTGTCTTCCCAAACCCTGCAAAAGTCCTATAGCAGCCATTTTGGAGAATTCATCCTTTTGGCTTATAACACGGTGGGAAGTTGCGTCAGAAACACGAACGTCACTGTGTTGAACCATGCGCCGACGGGCATCGTTCCCGTGGTACCGGTGAACCCGTAACTCCAACAGAGCCCGAGAAATGGAATTCTCGGGTGCCCCATGAACTAGCCCACCCAAGTGTGGGCTCATTGGAACCGTCATTTTAGAGTAAGATCATTGATAGGTCTGCCGTTATTCTGCTAGGTTCGCAGGACGAGGGATGGGCCTTATGATATTTCAGAGTTCAAATCATACACTTCTGTCCCTGGGAGGTGGCCAGAAAAACCAGCCCCGTTTGTGAGGTCAGCAGCCCACATGTATAAGTCTGGCAGTGACCCCCCCCCCGAGGCAGTCCCTGCTGTGAGGTCCTGAGTAAGAGATCTGCCAATGAACTATGACGTGTGGCTCCTTCCCCCAGCCTGGCTTGCCTGTAAATGATCTAACAACCATGTGAGTGATTTTCATCTGTAATCCTATTTTATTTTATAACTGCATCTGTACATAACGATATTGTCTCAGTTTGTTCCATCTTTTTATATTATATAAGCACTGCCTGTTTTTTAAGGAATAAACCTATACATTTATTAGTTTGTTTCTCCTGCTCTATAAACGAATTTGCACGTGCCTGAAGCACTACGCTACTGTTTTGGGGTTGCTACGGACCCTCTTGATAAATTGTTCAGTAAGAAAAACCGTAGCTGGTGGCAGCTTAAAAGAAGGGGGTGTTAAGTGTTGACATATGGGGTGGCGTTGGCAGTGACGGAGCGGGTATTATAAGTGTATTACCCGGCTGCGGCTCGGAGTAATTATAATTCCCTCACTGCAGCGTGCCCAATAGCCAGCACACATCCAAGTGACCCGTCTGGCGACTGATTATCCTAGGTGCAGTTCCCTGTCTCTAAATGCTGCCTGATTTGTTTAATAAATATACACTATTTTTCAGCATCTAAAAAATTCTCTT
>JARQOD010005335.1:0-48619 GCA_033576555.1 Oophaga sylvatica
GGAAGGTGTGTTGACGGATAAAGCTTTGCGCAACCAGACATTCTTTTACCCTCTTCAACACTCTACAAGCAAAAATGCATGATTTCAGCCGCAGACTTTATTGACGTACAGTATAACATCGGCATTACCCATCAGAGGCTGTCCACTGTCTGATACAGACATAGAATATACCTTTGCTATCCGTAGCCTTTGTTTCACCTACACTTGCAGGCACACACTTAAATTGTGAAAAACAATGCCTATGTTTTTTTAAATGTTATTTTTTATTGTACATTATTGTGTCATCAATCACATTGATGAGTCCATGCTGGACATGTCATACATGCTATAGAAAGTTACGATTTTATGAACTTAAATAATTGAATTGTCTGTGACTGTCACATAAAATTTGCGATGATGATGATGAGTGACTATTACAAAATCCATTGTCTTCACTATGTTATGGTTTAACATAGCGTTCCTTAAGCATTATTCATAAAAAAAAACATTTACTTTTATTCTTAATTTACAACACTATATTTTGTTCCCAAATTTTTTTTGGGTGTTGTGTTGTTCCATTTATTTTTGGCATGTGCATATATGCGTTTATATTTGTATTTTCTTTATTTTTCCTTCTTGAAATTAGAAACATGTGTATCTTTGTACCGTTTTTAGCCAGTAGATAGAAAAATATTTAGACTTCAGAGTCAGCAGTGGTTGATACCTTTTTATGGATAACTGAAAAGGTGGAAACAAATTGCAAGCTTTCAAGGCTACTCACGTCTCTTCATCAGGGAAAGACTAACTAAAAAAATTAAGCATCACATATTTCTATACACAACAGGACACAGGAATAGTGCAATAGGTAAGAAAAGTAAGTGACGTGTATCAGAACTGTCATTATCTCACAGGGATGAACATAAATATTGGACAGTTCCTAGATAAGGATAGAAAGTTTGATTGCCCTCTCATTGGCGTATTTTTTGGGGTTTTCATGACCCTGGAAGGTCATAGACGCAGATTCCTTAATTGATATAGAATGACATAAATCCATGTGATCTATTCATTCCATCACTAACAGTGTCAAAGGTCATGATGAGCTTATATTCTGAAACCTTTGTACGTTTCTCATATTTGAAGTTATTTTTTTAATACCAGTAATTCCATATCCATGATGCTATGACCGGGCATACAAAAGTCTTTTGCCACAGGTAAATTCATTAATTTATCTGTGATTGTGTGGCGCTGATAATTCATCCTTGTTCTCCTTTTTGTTGCCGGTCTCCCCTCACTTGTCCCTCCCTCACTTGTCTTAGCTATTCCTGTGTCCTGTTGTGTGTAGAAATATGTGATTCTTCATTTTTGGCTTTACTCTTAGCCTGATGAAGACACCTGAGTAGTCTCGAAAGCTTTGAATTTGTTACCATATTTTCAGTTAGCCATTAAACGTTATCAACCACAGAGGACTGTCAAGTATAAATATTTTTCTATTCTTGTAATTGAAATTCATCATTTTATTGTCGTAGTAAAACTTCATTTATTCTTGTTTGAAGTACATACATTTGCAATGGCCACGTAACAAGGCAATAACTCAATATTTTGTGCCTACACCCTCCTTGACCCTGGGCTTCAACAGCGCCAGTTGCTGCTCAGAAGTGTTAGATGCACAGATGAAAACAATCGCTGATGTGTTTGTGGGGTTCAGTAACGCCTGCTGTTCCCCTGCTGTGTGTCTGGCAAAAATTACTGCTGCTAACTACAACTTCAACTTCAAACGTCTCATACTAGGCCTCTGCCTACACCCTCCTTGACCCTGGGCTTCAACAGCGCCAGTTGCTGCTCAGAAGTGTTAGATGCACAGATGAAAACAATCGCTGATGTGTTTGTGGGGTTCAGTAACGCCTGCTGTTCCCCTGCTGTGTGTCTGGCAAAAATTACTGCTGCTAACTACAACTTCAACTTCAAACGTCTCATACTAGGCCTCTGCCTACACCTCCTTGACCCTGGGCTTCAACAGCGCCAGTTGCTGCTCAGAAGTGTTAGATGCACAGATGAAAACAATCGCTGATGTGTTTGTGGGGTTCAGTAACGCCTGCTGTTCCCCTGCTGTGTGTCTGGCAAAAATTACTGCTGCTAACTACAACTTCAACTTCAAACATCTCATACTAGGCCTCTGCCTACACCCTCCTTGACCCTGGGCTTCAACAGCGCCAGTTGCTGCTCAGAAGTGTTAGATGCACAGATGAAAACAATCGCTGATGTGTTTGTGGGGTTCAGTAACGCCTGCTGTTCCCCTGCTGTGTGTCTGGCAAAAATTACTGCTGCTAACTACAACTTCAAATTCAAACGTCTCATACTAGGCCTCTGCCTACACCCTCCTTGACCCTGGGCTTCAACAGCGCCAGTTGCTGCTCAGAAGTGTTAGATGCACAGATGAAAACAATCGCTGATGTGTTTTGTGGGTTCAGTAACGCCTGCTGTTCCCCTGCTGTGTGTCCGGCAAAAATTACTGCTAGCTACCTAATCATGGTGAAAAAAACATTGACATCTCAAAGTGTCTAGTGCTACACATAGATATGAGGCTACACCATGATTTCTAAGCTGTAAACATTTGAAACGTCAAAATTTCAAACCATAAATGATTTGTCTGTCACAAATCGGTAACAAAATAATTTGACATATTATTACAGATATGCACATGTCGAAAACAAATGCAAACACAAAAGCCTACTTATGCTATAGGATACTGATGGTCAACCTTGTCACTCCATAGCTTAGACAAATCCAACTCACATCATGATGACTCAAATACTGCAATGTTGGAAGTGCATAATGTGGGTTGAACTTTGACAACTGCTGCAGTGCGAAGGTTATACTTCAGTGTTCTTGCCTTTGAAATAAAAGCATACAAGTAAATATAATATCCAATGTTGATTAAGGGACGTGATGTACACCTGTAATATTGTGCAAACAATGCATGTAGGAATAGTCCTCTTCAACATTACTTATATTTGTGTCATTTTAAAAAATACATATTTGATTAGAAAGTTAACAGCCCATATCATAAAGGTCCTTCATGTAAACATGATAAATCGCTAACAAAAATCATGCATTACCTTGGTAAAGTCAATAGTGCATAGTCACAATAGCAAAATATATACCTGTAAGTGGTGCTGAAAGAACGACAACTGATAGAATAGGTGAATGATATCTATTTATCAGACTGAATAGCGACACCTGTACAATGTCGATATAATACTGTACCTTAACAAAACAGCTGTGTCACACCTCACACGCATTTTTCTTGTAGCTTGTTATGTAATAGGGCACATGCGTGTATGTTTCATCATAGGTGCATGTTTACTGAGTAAAGCAGTCATGACAACGCCTTTGTGTTGTCGGTACGCTTGCGATGATGAACGATGCGCACCGTGAATGTTAGTCTGCGTCATAAGACGCACAGACGCTCCAATACCCAACGCGTCACAGCAGGAAGCCAGTCTGTGCGTCCAAACAAAGGCGCAAGCATACATGCACGTACCCTTTTATAAAGCTATATAAAAAAAAGGATGTAGTAGTAACGCACACTTTATTGAGGTACAGTATTACATCGCCATTCACCATCTGTGGCTATGCAGACTCATCTATATATACCTTATCTATCCGTTGTCATGCTTGCAAGTCCACAGTCAGGCATAAATAGCTGTTTTCACTATGCACTTTTTTAAGGTTTTTTTTGTTAATATAATTGATTGGCACATATTATCAGTATTACATGATGGAAAATTTTAGATATTTTTAAAAACTTTTTAGTGATATTATTCAGCAAATGAAAATGGTGTACATACTGTTACTTATCCATCATTAATGGATTCTGATATGTACTTGTATGCTTTTATTTAAAACCGTATAGCAGATTATTTAACCGATTTTTATTGTGGTTTGCATTGCTTTTCAACATGTTAATGTATGCGTTTATGTTTGTCAATTATTAATTTACATATATTTTTTAAAGTAAAATCATCATCTTATGGTACTAAAGGTTATATTTCTCTTGTTTGGAGTATAGACATTTTTAATTGACACGTAACAAGGAAAATACTTGATCTAGTATTTAAACATCCTCCTTGACCCTGGGCTCCAACACCGCCAGTTGTTGCTCGGAAGTGCTGTTAGCACAGTTAACACTTGCTCCCGTGTTACTGGGGTTCAGTAATGTCAGCTGTTCCCCTGCTGTGTGAACGGCAAAAAGTCCTGCTGCCTCCACCATGTTCTCTTCTCATCCCTGGGTTACAACACCGCCAGTTGTTTCTCGGAAGTGCTGTTAGCACAGTCTACACTTGCTCCTGTGTTACTGGGGTTCAGTAATGTCAGCTGTTCCCCTGCTGTGTGAACGGCAAACAGTCCTGCTGCCTCCACCATGTTCTCTTCTCATCCCTGGGTTACAACACCGCCAGTTGTTTCTCGGAAGTGCTGTTAGCACAGTCTACACTTGCTCCCGTGTTACTGGGGTTCAGTAATGTCAGCTGTTCCCCTGCTGTGTGAACAGCAAAAAGTCCTGCTGCCTCCACCATGTTCTCTTCTCATCCCTGGGTTACAACACCGCCAGTTGTTTCTCGGAAGTGCTGTTAGCACAGTCTACACTTGCTCCCGTGTTACTGGGGTTCAGTAATGTCAGCTGTTCCCCTGCTGTGTGAACGGCAAAAAGTCCTGCTGCCTCCACCATGTTCTCTTCTCATCCCTGGGTTACAACACCGCCAGTTGTTTCTCGGAAGTGCTGTTAGCACAGTCTACACTTGCTCCTGTGTTACTGGGGTTCAGTAATGTCAGCTGTTCCCCTGCTGTGTGAACGGCAAACAGTCCTGCTGCCTCCACCATGTTCTCTTCTCATCCCTGGGTTACAACACCGCCAGTTGTTTCTCGGAAGTGCTGTTAGCACAGTCTACACTTGCTCCTGTGTTACTGGGGTTCAGTAATGTCAGCTGTTCCCCTGCTGTGTGAACGGCAAACAGTCCTGCTGCCTCCACCATGTTCTCTTCTCATCCCTGGGTTACAACACCGCCAGTTGTTTCTCGGAAGTGCTGTTAGCACAGTCTACACTTGCTCCTGTGTTACTGGGGTTCAGTAATGTCAGCTGTTCCCCTGCTGTGTGAACGGCAAACAGTCCTGCTGCCTCCACCATGTTCTCTTCTCATCCCTGGGTTACAACACCGCCAGTTGTTTCTCGGAAGTGCTGTTAGCACAGTCTACACTTGCTCCTGTGTTACTGGGTTCAGTAATGTCAGCTGTTCCCCTGCTGTGTGAACGGCAAAAAGTCCTGCTGCCTCCACCATGTTCTCTTCTCATCCCTGGGTTTACAACACCGCCAGTTGTTTCTCGGAAGTGCTGTTAGCACAGTCTACACTTGCTCCTGTGTTACTGGGGTTCAGTAATGTCAGCTGTTCCCCTGCTGTGTGAACGGCAAAAAGTCCTGCTGCCTCCACCATGTTCTCTTCTCATCCCTGGGTTACAACACCGCCAGTTGTTTCTCGGAAGTGCTGTTAGCACAGTCTACACTTGCTCCTGTGTTACTGGGGTTCAGTAATGTCAGCTGTTCCCCTGCTGTGTGAACGGCAAACAGTCCTGCTGCCTCCACCATGTTCTCTTCTCATCCCTGGGTTACAACACCGCCAGTTGTTTCTCGGAAGTGCTGTTAGCACAGTCTACACTTGCTCCTGTGTTACTGGGGTTCAGTAATGTCAGCTGTTCCCCTGCTGTGTGAACGGCAAAAAGTCCTGCTGCCTCCACCATGTTCTCTTCTCATCCCTGGGTTACAACACCGCCAGTTGTTTCTCGGAAGTGCTGTTAGCACAGTCTACACTTGCTCCCGTGTTACTGGGGTTCAGTAATGTCAGCTGTTCCCCTGCTGTGTGAACGGCAAACAGTCCTGCTGCCTCCACCATGTTCTCTTCTCATCCCTGGGTTACAACACCGCCAGTTGTTTCTCGGAAGTGCTGTTAGCACAGTCTACACTTGCTCCCGTGTTACTGGGGTTCAGTAATGTCAGCTGTTCCCCTGCTGTGTGAACGGCAAAAAGTCCTGCTGCCTCCACCATGTTCTCTTCTCATCCCTGGGTTACAACACCGCCAGTTGTTTCTCGGAAGTGCTGTTAGCACAGTCTACACTTGCTCCTGTGTTACTGGGGTTCAGTAATGTCAGCTGTTCCCCTGCTGTGTGAACGGCAAACAGTCCTGCTGCCTCCACCATGTTCTCTTCTCATCCCTGGGTTACAACACCGCCAGTTGTTTCTCGGAAGTGCTGTTAGCACAGTCTACACTTGCTCCCGTGTTACTGGGGTTCAGTAATGTCAGCTGTTCCCCTGCTGTGTGAACGGCAAACAGTCCTGCTGCCTCAACTTTAATTTCCATGGGTACCTTCTGCTACCCATTCCGGGTTCCAGTACCGTCAGCTGGTTCTCCGCAGTGCCTTTGGCCTAGGTGCCTCCATGTCGGTATCCGAGTTCCAGCAACGTCTGCTGGTCCTTGGTAGTGCTTTGGAGCACAGGTACCTCCTGCTTAGTAACCGTGTCCCAGTAACGTCAGCTGGTCCTCGGTTGTGCCATTGGCTCTTTTCCTTCTGCTGACCCTCCGGTTCCAGCACAGTCAGCTGGTCCTCATTACTTTCATTGGCTCTTGTACCTTCTGCTACCCATCCGGGTTCCAGTACCGTCAGCTGGTTCTCCGCAGTGCCTTTGGCCTAGGTGCCTCCATGTCGGTATCCGAGTTCCAGCAACGTCTGCTGGTCCTTGGTAGTGCTTTGGAGCACAGGTACCTCCTGCTTAGTAACCCTGTCCCAGTAACGTCAGCTGGTCCTCGGTTGTGCCATTGGCTCTTTTCCTTCTGCTGACCCTCCGGGTTCCAGCACAGTCAGCTGGTCCTCGTTACTTCCATTGGCTTTTGTACCATCACCAACAGGACAAAGAAGGTTAAGACAAACTACAAGATACAGAACAAGAGACAGAAGAACAATAAGCAGAAGATCAAAAAGCAGAAGAACATTAAGTATAAGACCAAAATGAAGAGCAAAATATATGCTCTAAATTCTAAGCAGAAGAAGACTAAGCAGTGTATGGGGGTGAGTCCGTTCCTCCTCGTGGTGCCCCTGGAAAATGCCTGATGCTGCTGCAGGCTAAACTGAACGCGGACAAATACTGTTGTAATTAAAATCTTTCGTGACAGCAAGAACGGAAGGATGAAAATTCAGAGTTTTACAGATTACAAGTACAGGAATGTCTGTCACAAATAAGAATATGATGAAAAGGATGAATAGGAAGAAGATGAAGAAGTAGAATATGAAGAATAATAACTGTTTAATAAGAACAATATAAGTAATGTTAACAAAAAGATGAATAGCAAGAAGTTTTAGAAGATTAAGAAGGTGAAGATGAAGAATAATTTGATGAGAAAGATGATGCTGCTGAAGATTATGAAGGAGAAAGTGTGTGAAAAGTTAAAAAGGTGAAGACCATGGAAGTTGTGAAACAGACATATTTGACAAAATAGAAAAAAGGTTAACAACATTGTGAATTTCTTCGTCAATCCGAACGTATTTCCTAAAAAAAAAAAATTAATGCTATTCCATTGGATTGGGTTAAACATCTATGCCTTTAATGTCTCCTCAACCTCCCCAATACATTCTACATTACTCTTTCTTGTTTTCCTTCATGTACAATTAACCAACAAGGCAAGAATGGGTTTTTTTTAATTTCGTATTTTGTTCCCATAGACTTACATGGGACTTCCGGTATCGGTATCGGGTATCGCCGATATTTTAGTGATATCGGCGATACCATTACGATTCCGATACTTTAGGATATCGGAAAGTATCGCTCAACTCTACTGCTGAGGAAACACTGGGATAGAGTTCAGCTCATGATCTTGAAGGTGTGGATGGTGGAACAATCGCTCGAGCTCAACAGCGTGACTGAGCTTAGAGCTATCCTGTGACTTTGCAAATGTAGCCACACCCCTGTATGTTCTACTGATTGGAATCACAAGGAAGAAGACCCTAAGGGTATGTGCACATGTTCCAGTTAGCCTGCGTAATTTTCTGCAGAGAATCCGCATCTCTTGGCAGAAAACGCGGGGTAAAAAGCTTGCTGATTTAAAGCGGAATTGATGCGGATTTCCTGCCGATTGTAATGTGTTTTTGCAGTGCGGATTTCTGAATTTTGTCCTTTGTTGCTCTGGAGGAGAGAGAGAGAGAGAGAGAATAGAAAACGCTGCTGCGAATCCGCAAAAAGAATTGACATGTTGCGGGAAAAAAACCACTGCAAATATGAGCTGATTTTACCGCAGCATGTGCACAGCAATTGTTGATTTCCCATTCACTAACATTGGCTGTGCTAACTACACTGCGGATCTGATGCAATTCCGCGCGTCCAAAACCGCTGCGGATCCGCATCAAAATCCGCAACATGTGCACACAGCCTAACTTGGGAAATGGAGGCAGATTAGACTTTCAGGGAGCTGAAGAGATTGTAGATCTGCACCTCCATCCTTACCTATACTCATTGAAGGGCACCAGCCAAGCTGGGGAAAGGGAAAAGATAAACATTCTCAGAAAGTGATTGCTCTTTTACTGCACATGTACTATACCAGTGGGTAAAGCTACTGACTACAGGTTTCCAGAGAACTTCCAGAGAACTAGGTGACAGGTGTGACTAACAGGATGCACAAAAAGAAAGGGCACTTTCTAGCAGTACAGACATTTGCTTAGCTATAGAGTTTTTATTACCACTCCAACCTACAGAGGGTGTCATTAGAAGTCCAATAAAGCTGTAGCAGTTTAAATCTAGGCAGAGACAGTGAACCACAAGTGTGATTGATATAAGTATATACACTGCTCAAAAAAATAAAGGGAACATTCAAATAACACATCCTAGATCTAAATGAATGAAATATTTTCATTGAATACTTTGTTCTGTACAAAGTTGAATGTGCTGTCAACATAATCACACAAAAATCATCAATGGAAATCAAATTTTTGAACCAATGGAGGCCTGGATTTGGAGAGACCCCCAAAATGAAAGTGGAAACAAGTCAAAATGAAAATCAAAACAAGACAAAATTAAAGTGGAAACAAGTCAAAATGATGCTCAGTATTGTGTGTGGCCTCCACATGCCTGTATGACCTCCCTACAACGCCTGGGCATGCTCCTGATGAGGTTGCGGATGTTCTCCTGAGTGATCTCCTCCCAGACCTGGACTAAAGCATCCGTCAACTCCTGGACAGTCTGTGGTGCAAGGTGACGTTGGTGGATGGAGTGAGACATGCTGTCCCAGATGTGCTCAATCGGATTCAGGTCTGGGGAATAAGCAGGCCAGTCCATAGCTCTGAGAATCTCATCTCAGGACCTAATGGCAGTCAGGCTACCTCTGGCGAGCACATGGAGGGTTGTTTGGTCCTCCAAAGAAATGCCACCCCACACCATTACTGACCCACTGCCAAACCGGTCATGCTGAAGGATGCTGCAGGCATACAACCTTGGCATCCAAAGCTATCCACAACCTGTTTCTTCCATACATCACTGTAACCTAGTCTCCCGGTACTTACCTGCACGTAACCTCCGATCCTCACAAGATCTCTTTCTCTACTCCCCTTTTATCTCCTCTTCCAACAATTGCATGCAAGAATTTTCCAGCGCATCCCCCTACTCTGGAGCTCTCTACCCCAACATATCAGACTCTCGCCTACCATGGAAACCTTCAAAAGGAACCTGACAAGTGTGCAACCTGCAGTAACCCTCATTCCACCATACTGCTGCACCGACCAGCTGTTCCTCACCTACTGTATCCTCACTAGTGTTGAGCATTCCGATACCGCAAGTATCGGGTATCGGCCGATATTCGCGTTATCGGAATTCCGATACTTAATTCCGATACTTTTTCAATATCGTATACCGGAATCGGAAGTTCCCATAATTCTTTGAGAGGCAATGTGATTTTAGTCAGCCAATGAGGAATCCTACGAAGTGTGGGCACATCCTGTAATGCTGCGGTCATCTTAACTAATGGCATGGCTGTGATTGGCTGCTGAAATGATGTCAGAATGCACTATAAAAGGCGCCGCCGCCATTTTAGCGTCACTGTGCTGTGAACTCAGTAAGGACAGAACGCTACTCTGCTCACTCTGAGGGACAGTTAGATATTGCGATTTTGTGTACTACTGTGCTTGAGGCAGGCTAGTTTACCAACCGCTGTGTAAAGCTTCATTTTGCCAGTGTTGTTTTAACAGCTCTGTGCAAGGTGTGTGTGTGACAGTGCAGGTGACGCTGCAGTTTGCTCTGCATCCACCGCTGTTTGTAGGCATCTGCACGTGTCACTGACTCTTTTTTTTTATTATTTTATTTAGTGGAATTGGTGCAGCTCCATTATATTAGAAAAAAATCAAATCTATTAGTGTGACGTGCTTCCATCCGTATACAATACATTGGTTGCAAACACTATAGAAGTACACAAAGGAGCTTTTCACAGATAGTGAATAGTTGTGTTTCAGTGTTCACTGCAGTCTGTGAGGTTTTGATTTTTTGAGTGCAGATCACGCTCCAGTTAGTTCTTCAACCACTGCTGGTTGTAGTCTGCTGAGCGTGTGTCACTGCCTCATCCTTCACATTTTTCTCTAATTGGTGCTGCTCCATTTTAGTGGAAAAAAATCTAATCTATTAGTGTGACGCGCTTCCATCCGTATACAATACATTGGTTGCAAACACTATAGAAGTACACAAAGGAGCTTTTCACAGATAGTGAATAGTTGTGTTTCAGTGTTCACTGTAGTCTGTGAGCTTTTCATTTTGTGAGTGCAGATTACGCTCCAGTTTGTACTTCAACCACTGCCGGTTGTAGTCTGCTGAGCGTGTGTCACTGCCTCATCCTTCACATTTTTCTCTAATTGGTGCTGCTCCATTTTAGTGGAAAAAAATCTAATCTATTAGTGTGACGCGCTTCCATCCGTATACAATACATTGGTTGCAAACACTATAGAAGTACACAAAGGAGCTTTTCACAGATAGTGAATAGTTGTGTTTCAGTGTTCACTGTAGTCTGTGAGCTTTCATTTTGTGAGTGCAGATTACGCTCCAGTTTGTACTTCAACCACTGCCGGTTGTAGTCTGCTGAGCGTGTGTCACTGCCTCATCCTTCACATTTTTCTCTAATTGGTGCTGCTCCATTTAGTGGAAAAAAATCTAATCTATTAGTGTGACGCGCTTCCATCCGTATACAATACATTGGTTGCAAACACTATAGAAGTACACAAAGGAGCTTTTCACAGATAGTGAATAGTTGTGTTTCAGTGTTCACTGTAGTCTGTGAGCTTTTCATTTTGTGAGTGCAGATTACGCTCCAGTTTGTACTTCAACCACTGCCGGTTGTAGTCTGCTGAGCGTGTGTCACTGCCTCATCCTTCACATTTTTCTCTAATTGGTGCTGCTCCATTTTAGGGAAAAAAATCTAATCTATTAGTGTGACGCGCTTCCATCCGTATACAATACATTGGTTGCAAACACTTAGAAGTACACAAAGGAGCTTTTCACAGATAGTGAATAGTTGTGTTTCAGTGTTCACTTAGTCTGTGAGTTTTCATTTGTGAGTGCAGATTACGCTCCAGTTTGTACTTCAACCACTGCCGGTTGTAGTCTGCTGAGTCGTGTGTCACTGCCTCATCCTTCACATTTTTCTCTAATTGTGCTGCTCCATTTAGTGGAAAAAAATCTAATCTATTAGTTGACGCGCTTCCATCCGATACAATACATTGGTTGCAAACACTATAGAAGTACACAAAGGAGCTTTCACAGATAGTGAATAGTTGTGTTTCAGTGTCACGTAGTCTGTGAGCTTTCATTTTGGAGTGCAGATTACGCTCCAGTTTGTACTTCAACCACTGCCGGTTGTAGTCTGCTGACGTGTGTCACTGCTCATCCTACATTTTCCTAATGGTGCTGTCCATTTAGTGGAAAAAAATCTAATCTATTAGTGTGACGCGCTTCCATCCGTATACAATACATTGGTTGCAAACACTATAGAAGTACACAAAGGAGCTTTTCACAGATAGTGAATAGTTGTGTTTCAGTGTTCACTGTAGTCTGTGAGCTTTTCATTTTGTGAGTGCAGATTACGCTCCAGTTTGTACTTCAACCACTGCCGGTTGTAGTCTGCTGAGCGTGTGTCACTGCCTCATCCTTCACATTTTTCTCTAATTGGTGCTGCTCCATTTTAGTGGAAAAAAATCTAATCTATTAGTGTGACGCGCTTCCATCCGTATACAATACATTGGTTGCAAACACTATGAAGTACACAAAGGAGCTTTTCACAGATAGTGAATAGTTGTGTTTCAGTGTTCACTGTAGTCTGTGAGCTTTTCATTTTGTGAGTGCAGATTACGCTCCATTTGTACTTCAACCACTGCCGGTTGTAGTCTGCTGAGCGTGTGTCACTGCCTCATCCTTCACATTTTTCTCTAATTGGTGCTGCTCCATTTTAGTGGAAAAAAATCTAATCTATTAGTGTGACGCGCTTCCATCCGTATACAATACATTGGTTGCAAACACTATAGAAGTACACAAAGGAGCTTTTCACAGATAGTGAATAGTTGTGTTTCAGTGTTCACTGTAGTCTGTGAGCTTTTCATTTTGTGAGTGCAGATTACGCTCCAGTTTGTACTTCAACCACTGCCGGTTGTAGTCTGCTGAGCGTGTGTCACTGCCTCATCCTTCACATTTTTCTCTAATTGGTGCTGCTCCATTTTAGTGGAAAAAAATCTAATCTATTAGTGTGACGCGCTTCCATCCGTATACAATACATTGGTTGCAAACACTATAGAAGTACACAAAGGAGCTTTTCACAGATAGTGAATAGTTGTGTTTCAGTGTTCACGTAGTCTGTGAGCTTTTCATTTTGTGAGTGCAGATTACGCTCCAGTTTGTACTTCAACCACTCCGGTTGTAGTCTGCTGAGCGTGTGTCACTGCCTCATCCTTCACATTTTTCTCTAATTGGTGCTGCTCCATTTTAGTGGAAAAAAATCTAATCATTAGTGTGACGCGCTTCCATCCGTATACAATACATTGGTTGCAAACACTAAGAAGTACACAAAGGAGCTTTCACAGATAGTGAATAGTTGTGTTTCAGTGTTCACTGTAGTCTGTGAGCTTTTCATTTTGTAGTGCAGATTACGCTCCAGTTTGTACTTCAACCACTGCCGGTTGTAGTCTGCTGGCGTGTGTCACTGCCATCCTTCACATTTTTCTCTAATTGGTGCTGCTCCATTTATGGAAAAAAATCTAATCTATTAGTGTGACGCGCTTCCATCCGTATACAATACATTGGTTGCAAACACTATAGAAGTACACAAAGGAGCTTTTCACAGATAGTGAATAGTTGTGTTTCAGTGTTCACTGTAGTCTGTGAGCTTTTCATTTTGTGAGTGCAGATTACGCTCCAGTTTGTACTTCAACCACTGCCGGTTGTAGTCTGCTGAGCGTGTGTCACTGCCTCATCCTTCACATTTTTCTCTAATTGGTGCTGCTCCATTTTAGTGGAAAAAAATCTAATCTATTAGTGTGACGCGCTTCCATCCGTATACAATACATTGGTTGCAAACACTATAGAAGTACACAAAGGAGCTTTCACAGATAGTGAATAGTTGTGTTTCAGTGTTCACTGTAGTCTGTGAGCTTTTCATTTTGTGAGTGCAGATTACGCTCCAGTTTGTACTTCAACCACTGCCGGTTGTAGTCTGCTGAGCGTGTGTCACTGCCTCATCCTTCACATTTTTCTCTAATTGGTGCTGCTCCATTTTAGTGGAAAAAAATCTAATCTATTAGTGTGACGCGCTTCCATCCGTATACAATACATTGGTTGCAAACACTATAGAAGTACACAAAGGGGCCTTTCACAGATACTGAACAGTTGTCTGCAGGGTTCACTGTAGTCTGTGAGGAATAACCACACTTAGGCCTTAACTTTTCTGACTTTCTTTATCAATCTACCAAGATGAAGAAGTCAGTGAGTAAGGCACGTGGTCGTGGTCGAGGCCGTGGATTTGCAGCAGGGAGAGGACGTGGGGATTCTGTGGCTGCTGCCGCACCCAGTGACACAGCATCCACCAGTTTTCCCCGTGAGCGTTCCTTTATGCGCACTTTTGTAGGAGCTCAGCGTACCCCCCTGCTGCGTGAAGAACAAATTGAAGCCGTTGTTGGTTGGATGGCAGCCAATGCATCGACTTCAATACCTTCCACCTCCTCTCAGGACCACAGCACTGTTGAACAACCATCAGTCTCTTCACCGCCTGCCAAATTGCCCAGGCAGTCAGAGAGCTCTGTACAGGAGCCAGCTGAGTCTCTGCTTCTGTTCTCAGAATCTGTTGGCTTGGAAACAGGGGCCCAGCCAAGCAGCATTCTGGAATGTGAAGAAGAGGCAGTATGCAGTGATGCGCAACAGCTGTGTCTCTCTGAATCTGAAGAGGCGGGTGAGCCAGTGCCGATGGTCAGCACACCGCAGAACGCATCTGATGATGATGAGACTCAGTTGCCAGTTTCTGTTGAGCATGGTGCTGGCCAGACCACCCAACAACAGCAGGTGTTGGAAGAGGGTAGTGGTGGAGATGATGAGGTCCAAGACCCAACATGGCGTGAGGAACAGGAAGGTGGTGGGAGCAGCTCTGAGGAAGAGATTGCACCAACGGTCCAAACAGTAGGGAGAGGTAGGCTGCAGACTCGCTTGCCTGTAGCCTCCAGTTTGGCACCCGTTCGGAGCAGTTCTCTTACAACAGCCAAACCGGGCGCTCCCAGGACTTGCTCTGCGTGGTCCTTTTTTGATACAGTTGCAGATGATATTTGCTATGTAAAATGCAAGCTGTGTAATCAAAAAATTAAAAGAGGTAAAAGTGTCAGTAACCTTAATACAACAAATATGTGGAAACATGTGCGGTCAAAGCACTTTGTTGAGTTACAAAGACACACTGGAGATGTAGGCCAACCTACAGCAGCACCTACATCTTCAGCTCCTGTTGGAGCCTCTTCCTCCAGTTCACACACAGCTGGTAAGGCTTCCTCAAAGGATCGCCATGGAAGAACCTCTGTCACTGTTGTCCAGAGACACAGTGTTATTCCACCCACAGCTGCAAGTTCCCTGTCATCCTCACACACCCAGGCCACAAAACAGCCATCGGTAGCACAGGCATGGGATAAAAGACGGCCATACTCGGCAAACCATCCACGAGCACAGGCTCTGAATGCTGGCATTGCAAAACTCCTGTCCCTTGAAATGCTGTCATTCAGGCTGGTGGAGACTGACAGTTTCCGTGAATTAATGGCATTGGCAGTCCCACAATACAATGTGCCCAGCCGATTTTATTTCAGCAGGCAAGCCGTCCCTGGTCTGCAAAAGCATGTTGAGGCAAAAATTAAACATGCGCTACTAAACGCCGTCAGTAGCAAGGTCCACCTGACCACCGATGCGTGGACCAGTACCCATGGCCAGGGACGATACCTTTCACTCACTGCCCATTGGGTGAATGTTGTGGAGCCGGGTACAGATCTTGCGAGTGGCGCTGTACGTGTTCTGCCAACTCCAAGGATTGCCGGAATCAAGTCTGTCCACATTGACTCCTCCTCCTACTCCAGTTCCTCAGAATCATCGCTGCAGGAGCCGTCACGGTCTACCTCCACATGGATCCGTGGACGCTTACCTGATGCGACCGATATGAGCACAGCCGTGGCCAAACGGCAACAGGCCGTTCTGAAATTAATTCCCATGGGGAATCGAAGCCACACAGCGCAGGAGGTCTGGAATGCCATCAAGCAGGAGAGCGACGTGTGGTTTTTGCCAGCGAATCTCCAGCCAGGCTTGGTAGTGTGTGACAATGGCCGAAATCTGGTGGCAGCTCTGGGCCTTGGCAACCTCACTCACATACCATGTCTGGCACATGTGCTCAACTTGGTCGTGCAGAGTTTTTTGAGGGACTATCCGGATCTTGATGCACTGCTGCACAAGGTCCGCCTAGAGTGCGCTCACTTGCGACGTTCCAGCATGGCCAGATCGCGCATTGCAGCTCTGCAACGCAGATTGCGCCTTCCTGAACATCGCATCATATGTGACGTATCCACCAGGTGGAATTCAACGTTACATATGTTGGAGCGGTTGTGTGAGCAGCAGCCAGCAGTTATGGAGTATCAGCTGCATCAGGCGCAATCAACACGCAATTTGCGCCGTCCACACTTCACCATTAATGAGTGGGCCACTATGAAGGACATGTGCCACGTTTTGCGTGCGTTTGATGAGTCAACGCGGATGGCGAGTGCAGATGATGCACTAGTCAGCCTGACTGTCCCCCTTATCTGCCTGCTTCAAAAAACACTGCAAGCAATAAGGGATGAGGTTTTGGAAGAGGTGGAGGATGAGGAGTCACAAATTCCATCACCTTCTGGAAAGTCAGCGCAACGTGGTTCCTCACAAAGGGCTGGGCAGGCTCACTTTGTGAGGAGGATGAGGAGGAGGAGTCAATGGAGGAGGAAGACATCGCTCCAGAGGGAGGTACACAACGCTCTAGTCAGTATGTAGAGCGAGGGTGGGGTGATGCAGAGCAGGCAGAGATAACGCCTCTTGCAGAGGACAGCGTTTCTTTGCCAGTTGGGAGTCTGCAGCACATGGTTGATTTCATGCTGCAGTGCCTAAGAAACGACCGCCGCATCGCCCACATTCTCACGACGTCTGATTATTGGGTGTACACCCTCCTAGACCCTCGCTACCGGGACAACGTCAAAAGCCTCATCACACCGTTGAACCGGGAGCGTAAAATGCGGGAGTACCAAGACACACTGGTGCAATCCCTAATGTTCTACCTTACTGCCGAGAGCACTGCTGCTGCTACTGCTTTACAAAGCAGCTCTGTGCGTCGAGGCAGTGTAGAGAGCTCTGCAACAAGAGGGAGCACACGCAGTGCCTCTGCACAGGGAAAGACCAGTATGTTAAAAATGTGGCAAAGTTTTGTGGCAGCGCCACAAATGTCTACACCATCCGAGAGGGCTCCAGTCAGCGGGAGGCAACGTATCCGTCAGATGGTGACAGACTACTTGGCTTTGCCTCTCAGTGTACTCCCAGATGGCTCTTCCCCATTCAAGTTTTGGGTCTCTAAGCTGGATACATGGCCAGAGCTTAGCCAGTATGCATTGGAGGTGCTGGCTTGCCCTGCTGCCAGTGTATTATCGGAGCGCGTCTTTAGTGCTGCAGGTGGTGTACTAACAGACCGTCGCATGCGACTATCCTCCGATAATGTAGACCGGCTTACTTTTCTGAAAATGAACAAGGCATGGATCTCGCCAGAATTTGTCTGTCCGTTTTCAGATTAAATAACTGGTTCGCAACGTTATCCATGTCTCCTGTTATGTTCATCTTTCTACCACCTGAACTCTACTCCCTGGGCTCCAACACTGCCAGTTGCTGCTCAGAAGTGTCGTGTCCACAGAACAAAACACAAGCTCTACTGTTAGTGGGGTTCAGTAACGCCAGCTGTTCCCCTGCTGTGTCAACGGCAAGAAGTCTCCTGTTCCCGACACATGGACAGAAAAACACATGACCAACATGCTCCAAATAGGGAAGAGCCGTCACCCTGCTTGTTATGCTGAAAACATGAAATTGTGAAGTTTTGCAGGCCTAGAATGATAAATTTTTATGACAAATATGGACAAATAATAATTTGTCATCACAGCGCATATCTGCACATGTCTATTAGAAATGGTAACAAAAAATAAAACATAGTCTACTCTTCACATTTTTAAATTAATGCATAAAAGTACATTTCAGACTTATGAATTAATGCTTTTTAAGGAACTTTATCTGTACCTGTAAGATAATGCAGTCAATGGATGTACGAATCATTAAATCCTCATCATCATCATCACGAGTTTTATTTATGACAGACATTATAAAATACACATACTGATGCCAACTGTAACTTCAAACACCATATATGAAATGGCCAGCATGTAAACATGGTAATAATGTCCAATAATAAATTATTACATCTAGAAAGTGCATCATGCATACTGACAATAGGTAGTTATACCTGCAAGTGCTGTTGAAACAACCACAAGAGATATAAATTAATACTGGTATATAGGTATCACAGTGCATAGTTACTCATGGACAATGTTGATGTAATACTGTATCTCAATTAAGTCAGCGTCAACCATTAGGCTTGTTAGTCTTGTACATTGTTAAAGAGGGAACGTAATTTTTTTGTTTGTCATAGGTGAGTATTACACATTAAATTATTACTGCTGTATTTTTTTTTGCGTCCCTAGTGCGCAATAACGCAGCCTAACCTCACATTTGATAGTCAGCTAATTGCCACACGCTACCCTACCCTACGCGTGACAGTAGGAAGGTAGTGTTGACGGATAAAGCTTTGCGCAACCAGACATTCTTTTACCCTCTTCAACACTCTACAAGCAAAAAATGCATGATTTCAGCCGCAGACTTTATTGACGTACAGTATAACATCGGCATTACCCATCAGAGGCTGTCCACTGTCTGATACAGACATAGAATATACCTTTGCTATCCGTAGCCTTTGTTTCACCTACACTTGCAGGCACACACTTAAATTGTGACAAACAATGCCTAATGTTTTTTTAAATGGTTATTTTTTATTGTACATTATTGTGTCATCAATCACATTGATGAGTCCATGCTGGACATGTCATACATGCTATAGAAAGTTACGATTTTATGAACTTAAATAATTGAAATGTCTGTGACTGTCACATAAAATTTGCGATGATGATGATGAGTGACTATTACAAAATCCATTGTCTTCACTATGTTATGGTTTAACATAGCGTTCCTTAAGCATTATTCATAAAAAAAAAATGTACTTTTATTCTTAAATTTACAACACTATATTTTGTTACCAATTTTTTGGGTGTTGTGTTGTTCCATTTATTTTTGGCATGTGCATATATGCGTTTATATTTGTATTTTCTTTATTTTTCCTTCTTGAAATTAGAAAACATGTGTATCTTTGTACCGTGTTAGCCAGTAGATAGAAAAATATTTAGACTTCAGAGTCAGCAGTGGTTGATACCTTTTAATGGATAACTGAAAAGATGGAAACAAATTGCAAGCTTTCAAGGCTACTCACGTCTCTTCATCAGGGAAAGACTAACTAAAAAAATTAAGCATCACATATTTCTATACACAACAGGACACAGGAATAGTGCAATAGGTAAGACAAGTAAGTGACGTGTATCAGAACTGTCATTATCTCACAGGGATGAACATAAATATTGGAACAGTTCCTAGATAAGGATAGAAAGTTTGATTGCCCTCTCATTGGCGTATTTTTTGGGTTTTCATGACCCTGGAAGGGCATAGACGCAGATTCCTTAATTGATATAGAATGACATAAATCCATGTGATCTATTCATTCCATCACTAACAGTGTCAAAGGTCATGATGAGCTTATATTCTGAAACCTTTGTACGTTTCTCATATTTGAAGTTATATTTTAATAACCATAATTCCATATCCATGATGCTATGACCGGGCATAACAAAAGTCTTTTGCCACAGGTAAATTCATTAATTTATCTGTGATTGTGTGGCCTGATAATTCATCCTTGTTCCTTTTTGTTCCGGCTCCCTCACTTGTCCCTCCTCACTTTCTTAGCTATTCCTGTGTCCTGTTTGTGTAGAAAATTATGTTGATTCTTCATTTTGCTTTACTCTTAGCTGATGAAGACACCTAGTAGTCTCGAAAGCTTTGACATTTGTTACCCATAATTTCAGTTAGCCATTAAACGTTATCAACCACAGAGACTGTCAAGTATAAATATTTTCTATTCTTGTAATTGAAATTTATCATTTTATTGTTGTAGTAAAATTCATTTATTCTTGTTTGAAGTACATACATTTGCAATGGCCACGTAACAAGGCAATAACTCATATTTTGCCTACACCCTCCTTGACCCTGGGCTTCAACAGCGCCAGTTGCTGCTCAGAAGTGTTAGATGCACAGATGAAAACAATCGCTGATGTGTTGTGGGGTTCAGTAACGCCTGCTGTTCCCCTGCTGTGTGTCTGGCAAAAATTACTGCTGCTAACTACAACTTCAACTTCAAACGTCTCATACTAGGCCTCTGCCTACACCCTCCTTGACCCTGGGCTTCAACAGCGCCAGTTGCTGCTCAGAAGTGTTAGATGCACAGATGAAAACAATCGCTGATGTGTTTGTGGGTTCAGTAACGCCTGCTGTTCCCCTGCTGTGTGTCTGGCAAAAATTACTGCTGCTAACTACAACTTCAACTTCAAACGTCTCATACTAGGCCTCTGCCTACACCCTCCTTGACCCTGGCTTCAACAGCGCCAGTTGCTGCTCAGAAGTGTTAGATGCACAGATGAAAACAATCGCTGATGTGTTTGTGGGTTCAGTAACGCCTGCTGTCCCCTGCTGTGTGTCCGCAAAAATACTGCTAGCTACCTAATCATGGTAAAAAAAAAAATTACATCTCAAATGTCTAGTGCTACACATAGATATGAGCTACACCATGATTCTAAGCTGTAAACATTGAAACGTCAACTTCAAACCATAAAATGATTTGTCTTGTCACAAATCTGTAACAAAATAATTGTGACATATTATTACAGATATGCACATGTCGAAAACAAATGCAAACACAAAAGCCTACTTATGCTATAGGATACTGATGGTCAACCTTGTCACTCCATAGCTTAGACAAATCCAACTCACATCATGATGACTCAAATACTGCAATGTTGGAAGTGCATAATGTGGGTTGAACTTTGACAACTGCTGCAGTGCGAAGGTTATACTTCAGTGTTCTTGCCTTTGAAATAAAAGCATACAAGTAAATATAATATCCAATGTTGATTAAGGGACGTGATGTACACCTGTAATATTGTGCAAACAATGCATGTAGGAATAGTCCTCTTCAACATTACTTATATTTGTGTCATTTTAAAAAATACATATTTGATTAGAAAGTTAACAGCCCATATCATAAAGGTCCTTCATGTAAACATGATAATCGCTAACAAAAATCATGCATTACCTTGGTAAAGTCAATAGTGCATAGTCACAATAGCAAAATATATACCTGTAAGTGGTGCTGAAAGAACGACAACTGATAGAATAGGTGAATGATATCTATTTATCAGACTGAATAGCGACACCTGTACAATGTCGATATAATACTGTACCTTAACAAAACAGCTGTGTCACACCTCACACGCATTTTTCTTGTAGCTTGTTATGTAATAGGGCACATGCGTGTATGTTTCATCATAGGTGCATGTTTACTGAGTAAAGCAGTCATGACAACGCCTTTGTGTTGTCGGTACGCTTGCGATGATGAACGATGCGCACCGTGAATGTTAGTCTGCGTCATAAGACGCACAGACGCTCCAATACCCAACGCGTCACAGCAGGAAGCCAGTCTGTGCGTCCAAACAAAGGCGCAAGCATACATGCACGTACCCTTTTATAAAGCTATATAAAAAAAGGATGTAGTAGTAACGCACACTTTATTGAGGTACAGTATTACATCGCCATTCACCATCTGTGGCTATGCAGTGTCATCTATATATACCTTATCTATCCGTTGTCATGCTTGCAAGTCCACAGTCAGGCATAAATAGCTGTTTTCACTATGCACTTTTTAAAGGTTTTTTTTGTTAATATAAATGATTGCCACATATTATCAGTATTACATGATGGAAATTTTAGATATTTTTAAAAACTTTTTAGTGATATTATTCAGCAAATGAAAATGGTGTACATACTGTTACTTATCCATCATTAATGGATTCTGATATGTACTTGTATGCTTTTATTTAAAACCGTATAGCAGATTATTTAACCGATTTTTATTGTGGTTTGCATTGCTTTTCAACATGTTAATGTATGCGTTTATGTTTGTCAATTATTAATTTACATATATTTTTAAAGTAAAATCATCATCTTATGGTACTAAAGGTTATATTTCTCTTGTTTGGAGTATAGACATTTTTAATTGACACGTAACAAGGAAAATACTTGATCTAGTATTTAAACATCCTCCTTGACCCTGGGCTCCAACACCGCCAGTTGTTGCTTGGAAGTGCTGTTAGCACAGTCTACACTTGCTCCTGTGTTACTGGGGTTCAGTAATGTCAGCTGTTCCCCTGCTGTGTGAACGGCAAAAAGTCCTGCTGCCTCCACCCTGTTCTCTTCTCATCCCTGGGTTACAACACCGCCAGTTGTTTCTCGGAAGTGCTGTTAGCACAGTCTACACTTGCTCCGTGTTACTGGGTTCAGTAATGTCAGCTGTTCCCCTGCTGTGTGAACGGCAAAAAGTCCTGCTGCCTCCACCCCTGTTCTCTTCTCATCCCTGGGTTACAACACCGCCAGTTGTTTCTCGGAAGTGCTGTTAGCACAGTCTACACTTGCTCCGTGTTACTGGGGTTCAGTAATGTCAGCTGTTCCCCTGCTGTGTGAACGGCAAAAAGTCCTGCTGCCTCCACCCATGTTCTCTTCTCATCCCTGGGTTACAACACCGCCAGTTGTTTCTCGGAAGTGCTGTTAGCACAGTCTACACTTGCTCCTGTGTTACTGGGGTTCAGTAATGTCAGCTGTTCCCCTGCTGTGTGAACGGCAAAAAGTCCTGCTGCCTCCACCCTGTTCTCTTCTCATCCCTGGGTTACAACACCGCCAGTTGTTTCTCGGAAGTGCTGTTAGCACAGTCTACACTTGCTCCTGTGTTACTGGGGTTCAGTAATGTCAGCTGTTCCCCTGCTGTGTGAACGGCAAAAAGTCCTGCTGCCTCCACCCTGTTCTCTTCTCATCCCTGGGTTACAACACCGCCAGTTGTTTCTCGGAAGTGCTGTTAGCACAGTCTACACTTGCTCCTGTGTTACTGGGGTTCAGTAATGTCAGCTGTTCCCCTGCTGTGTGAACGGCAAAAAGTCCTGCTGCCTCCACCATGTTCTCTTCTCATCCCTGGGTTACAACACCGCCAGTTGTTTCTCGGAAGTGCTGTTAGCACAGTCTACACTTGCTCCGTGTTACTGGGGTTCAGTAATGTCAGCTGTTCCCCTGCTGTGTGAACGGCAAAAAGTCCTGCTGCCTCCACCTGTTCTCTTCTCATCCCTGGGTTACAACACCGCCAGTTGTTTCTCGGAAGTGCTGTTAGCACAGTCTACACTTGCTCCTGTGTTACTGGGGTTCAGTAATGTCAGCTGTTCCCCTGCTGTGTGAACGGCAAAAAGTCCTGCTGCCTCCACCATGTTCTCTTCTCATCCCTGGGTTACAACACCGCCAGTTGTTTCTCGGAAGTGCTGTTAGCACAGTCTACACTTGCTCCCTGTGTTACTGGGGTTCAGTAATGTCAGCTGTTCCCCTGCTGTGTGAACGGCAAAAAGTCCTGCTGCCTCCACCCTGTTCTCTTCTCATCCCTGGGTTACAACACCGCCAGTTGTTTCTCGGAAGTGCTGTTAGCACAGTCTACACTTGCTCCTGTGTTACTGGGGTTCAGTAATGTCAGCTGTTCCCCTGCTGTGTGAACGGCAAAAAGTCCTGCTGCCTCCACCATGTTCTCTTCTCATCCCTGGGTTACAACACCGCCAGTTGTTTCTCGGAAGTGCTGTTAGCACAGTCTACACTTGCTCCTGTGTTACTGGGGTTCAGTAATGTCAGCTGTTCCCCTGCTGTGTGAACGGCAAAAAGTCCTGCTGCCTCCACCCATGTTCTCTTCTCATCCCTGGGTTACAACACCGCCAGTTGTTTCTCGGAAGTGCTGTTAGCACAGTCTACACTTGCTCCTGTGTTACTGGGGTTCAGTAATGTCAGCTGTTCCCCTGCTGTGTGAACGGCAAAAAGTCCTGCTGCCTCCACCCTGTTCTCTTCTCATCCCTGGGTTACAACACCGCCAGTTGTTTCTCGGAAGTGCTGTTAGCACAGTCTACACTTGCTCCTGTGTTACTGGGGTTCAGTAATGTCAGCTGTTCCCCTGCTGTGTGAACGGCAAAAAGTCCTGCTGCCTCCACCCTGTTCTCTTCTCATCCCTGGGTTACAACACCGCCAGTTGTTTCTCGGAAGTGCTGTTAGCACAGTCTACACTTGCTCCTGTGTTACTGGGGTTCAGTAATGTCAGCTGTTCCCCTGCTGTGTGAACGGCAAAAAGTCCTGCTGCCTCCACCCTGTTCTCTTCTCATCCCTGGGTTACAACACCGCCAGTTGTTTCTCGGAAGTGCTGTTAGCACAGTCTACACTTGCTCCTG
This sequence comes from Oophaga sylvatica, assembly GCA_033576555.1. Lineage (NCBI taxonomy): Eukaryota > Metazoa > Chordata > Amphibia > Anura > Dendrobatidae > Oophaga > Oophaga sylvatica. The sequence continues at coordinate 24,292 of JARQOD010005335.1, forward strand.
TGTTACTGGGGTTCAGTAATGTCAGCTGTTCCCCTGCTGTGTGAACGGCAAAAAGTCCTGCTGCCTCCACCTGTTCTCTTCTCATCCCTGGGTTACAACACCGCCAGTTGTTTCTCGGAAGTGCTGTTAGCACAGTCTACACTTGCTCCTGTGTTACTGGGGTTCAGTAATGTCAGCTGTTCCCCTGCTGTGTGAACGGCAAAAAGTCCTGCTGCCTCCACCCTGTTCTCTTCTCATCCCTGGGTTACAACACCGCCAGTTGTTTCTCGGAAGTGCTGTTAGCACAGTCTACACTTGCTCCTGTGTTACTGGGTTCAGTAATGTCAGCTGTTCCCCTGCTGTGTGAACGGCAAAAAGTCCTGCTGCCTCCACCATGTTCTCTTCTCATCCCTGGGTTACAACACCGCCAGTTGTTTCTCGGAAGTGCTGTTAGCACAGTCTACACTTGCTCCGTGTTACTGGGGTTCAGTAATGTCAGCTGTTCCCCTGCTGTGTGAACGGCAAAAAGTCCTGCTGCCTCCACCCTGTTCTCTTCTCATCCCTGGGTTACAACACCGCCAGTTGTTTCTCGGAAGTGCTGTTAGCACAGTCTACACTTGCTCCGTGTTACTGGGGTTCAGTAATGTCAGCTGTTCCCCTGCTGTGTGAACGGCAAAAAGTCCTGCTGCCTCCACATGTTCTCTTTCATCCGTTCTCTTCTCATCCCTGGGTTACAACACCGCCAGTTGTTTCTCGGAAGTGCTGTTAGCACAGTCTACACTTGCTCCTGTGTTACTGGGGTTCAGTAATGTCAGCTGTTCCCCTGCTGTGTGAACGGCAAAAAGTCCTGCTGCCTCCACCCTGTTCTCTTCTCATCCCTGGGTTACAACACCGCCAGTTGTTTCTCGGAAGTGCTGTTAGCACAGTCTACACTTGCTCCCGTGTTACTGGGGTTCAGTAATGTCAGCTGTTCCCCTGCTGTGTGAACGCAAAAAGTCCTGCTGCCTCCACCATGTTCTCTTCTCATCCCTGGGTTACAACACCGCCAGTTGTTTCTCGGAAGTGCTGTTAGCACAGTCTACACTTGCTCCTGTGTTACTGGGGTTCAGTAATGTCAGCTGTTCCCCTGCTGTGTGAACGGCAAAAAGTCCTGCTGCCTCCACCCTGTTCTCTTCTCATCCCTGGGTTACAACACCGCCAGTTGTTTCTCGGAAGTGCTGTTAGCACAGTCTACACTTGCTCCCGTGTTACTGGGGTTCAGTAATGTCAGCTGTTCCCCTGCTGTGTGAACGGCAAAAAGTCCTGCTGCCTCCACCATGTTCTCTTCTCATCCCTGGGTTACAACACCGCCAGTTGTTTCTCGGAAGTGCTGTTAGCACAGTCTACACTTGCTCCCGTGTTACTGGGGTTCAGTAATGTCAGCTGTTCCCCTGCTGTGTGAACGGCAAACAGTCCTGCTGCCTCACCTTTAATTTCCATGGGTACCTTCTGCTACCCATCCGGTTCCAGTATACCGTCAGCTGGTTCTCCACAGTACCTTTGGCCTAGGTGCCTCCATGTCGGTATCCGAGTTCCAGCAACGTCTGCTGGTCCTTGGTAGTGCTTTGGAGCACAGGTACCTCCTGCTTAGTAACCCTGTCCCAGTAACGTCAGCTGGTCCTCGGTTGTGCCATTGGCTCTTTTCCTTCTGCTGACCCTCCGGGTTCCAGCACAGTCAGCTGGTCCTCGTTACTTTCATTGGCTCTTGTACCTTCTGCTACCCATCCGGGTTCCAGTACCGTCAGCTGGTTCTCCGCAGTGCCTTTGGCCTAGGTGCCTCCATGTCGGTATCCGAGTTCCAGCAACGTCTGCTGGTCCTTGGTAGTGCTTTGGAGCACAGGTACCTCCTGCTTAGTAACCCTGTCCCAGTAACGTCAGCTGGTTCTCGGTTGTGCCATTGGCTCTTTTCCTTCTGCTGACCCTCCGGGTTCCAGCACAGTCAGCTGGTCCTCGTTACTTCATTGGCTTTTGTACCCATCCGGACCAACCAGCGATCACGAAGTGCTTTGCCAAACCTCCAAGTCAGAACAGAGTCCAGCAGACGTCTGCTGGTCCTTGGTAGTGCTTTGGAGCACAGGTACCTCCTGCTTAGTAACCCTGTCCCAGTAACGTCAGCTGGTCCTCGGTTGTGCCATTGGCTCTTTTCCTTCTGCTGACCCTCCGGGTTCCAGCACAGTCAGCTGGTCCTCGTTACTTCCATTGGCTTTTGTACCATCACCAACAGGACAAAGAAGGTTAAGACAAACTACAAGATACAGAACAAGAGACAGAAGACAATAAGCAGAAGATCAAAAAGCAGAAGAACATTAAGTATAAGACCAAAATGAAGAGCAAAATATATGCTCTAAATTCTAAGCAGAAGAAGACTAAGCAGTGTATGGGGGTGAGTCCGTTCCTCCTCGTGGTGCCCCTGGAAAATGCCTGATGCTGCTGCAGGCTAAACTGAACGCGGACAAATACTGTTGTAATTAAAATCTTTCGTGACAGCAAGAACGGAAGGATGAAAATTCAGAGTTTTACAGATTACAAGTACAGGAATGTCTGTCACAAATAAGAATATGATGAAAAGGATGAATAGGAAGAAGATGAAGAAGTAGAATATGAAGAATAATAACTGTTTAATAAGAACAATATAAGTAATGTTAACAAAAAGATGAATAGCAAGAAGTTTTAGAAGATTAAGAAGGTGAAGATGAAGAATAATTTGATGAGAAAGATGATGCTGCTGAAAATTATGAAGGAGAAAGTGTGTGAAAAGTTAAAAAGGTGAAGACCATGGAAGTTGTGAAACAGACATATTTGACAAAATAGAAAAAAGGTTAACAACATTGTCAATTTGTTCGTCAATCCGAACGTATTTCCTAAAAAAAAAAAATTAATGCTATTCCATTGGATTGGGTCAAACATCTATGCCTTTAATGTCTCCTCAACCTCCCCCAATACATTCTACATTACTCTTTCTTGTTTTCCTTCATGTACAATTAACCAACAAGGCAAGAATGGTTTTTTTTTAATTTCGATATTTTGTTCCCATAGACTTACATGGGACTTCCGGTATCGGTATCGGGTATCGCCGATATTTTAGTGATATCGGCGATACCATTCCGATTCCGATACTTTAGGATATCGGAAAGTATCGCTCAACTCTAATCCTCACCCATCACTTGTAGACTGTGAGTCCTTGCGGGCATGGTTCTCTCTCCTCTTGTACCAGTCCGTGACTCTTTTTGTCCAAGATTACTGTACTTGTTTTTATTATGTATACCCCTCCTCACATGTAAAGTGCCATGGAATAACTGGCACTATAATAATATTAATAAGAATAGCAACATCAGATAAGGAATATGAACACGATGCCCTACCGTTTCCAGGGAATTGCTTATTGTAAGCACCTGACATGGCTGCATTTTCAGATTCAGTGACACTCATAAAGGATTTATTTTTGCAGGATGCCTTTTAAGTACAAACATTTTTGAGATGTGTGCATAGGCGTTACAACTGTAACCAAAAAACGAAGGGCTAAAAGTGCAACATGAGGGAAGAACGTCACCATTATGGCATATGTAGACAGCTAGTCAACTGAAACACATAAAAACATTTTTGCGGTACCAATGGGGTCTTCATGATCAGTAAAACTAGTTGGCGAAAGACATTCAGGATACAGACATCATTTTCCTTAGAGGTGCTTTTTAAATTTTCAGTTATTGGTAGCAATTTAATCTGGTTGCTGCTGCTGCTGCTTTTAAGGAGTTGTCTTTGATGTATGGCATTGCCTTTTAAGCAGTTGTCTTCATTATACTAATAGTGCAGATTCTTTATATTCAGATCTCTCCCCATCCATGCATTGATCCATCCCATCATTCATGTCAGTGAGGGGGAGTAGGGGATAGTCTTTATTGTCATGGCTGGTGTAATGGTGCTTTATGCATTAATTATATTCCCTGCAGTATCCTGTATAGTGCTGCTGATGCAGTGTGTGTGAAGCTGGGGGAGGAGTAGGAGGGGTTTAAGTGGAGTTAGGATAAGTTCCCACGATCAGTAAACGCTGCGTACATCCGCAGCAGCCAACCAGCAGTGGCCAGATGTTACAGCATAGTGGATGGGATGTCAAGAAAGAAGAAGCCCACTATGCTTGTGTAAGGGGAGCCAGGGCAGTAGTCGTGGCTGACATTGGTTGCTCAATCACGCCCTGGTATCCCGCCACATATACACAATGTCCCCTTCATATCGTACCTTTCGTCCTGCTTTCTGTTCCATCAGGGTCCTCTCTGAGCTGCTGAGGGTCTCCTTCTGGCAGAATCACGCAAAGAGAGACAGAGTCCAGTTCCAACTTAACATAAACTATTTTACTTGGTTCCATTCTCAGTATGTCCAGTTCAGTCACCGTTACATTACAGGGAATATCATAGAGTACATTCTTTTCTTTCCCTGTGCTTTCCCTCACTTCTTCCAGAATGTCCAAGGCAGAGTTCCTTCTAGCCAGCCTAACCATTTTCAGGAGTTCCCCTGTCCGTTTCACCCCAGACAAAAGGGCATCAGCCCACGTAGTTAGCTGCCACATATTGGAGCTGCCCTGCATTCTGCCACAGCTGTGACCTTCGCCCACAGACCCTGGACGACTGGGCTTCTTGCTGAACGTTACGGGGTCCACCTGCCCTGTCTGGGCTCTCAGACCCTACTAACTAGAATACAGGAAATCCTACAACTTACCCACAGTTGGCCCCTCCTAAATTAACTGTTACTTATCCTATCCTAGATGTGCTAAAATGCCCCCCTCTAGAGGGCTAACTCCATCACTACATTCTCCCTGAACAAGAATATAATATACAAATAACAGCATTCAGATATATGACAATATATACAGAGCAAAACATTCAACATTTACCAACTTTTAACCCAGGAAGGGTTTAGGGCATAAAACAGTTCCTGTAACCCCTTACACGCGCACGGACGCCTCCGGCTTCCCTGCTAAGACGGACATGAGACGCGTCTTTCCAGACCGCAGCATGTCCATTTATCTTTTGGAAATGCAAGTCTCTGCAAGTGAAATTTTACCTGTGCAATGTATTGGACATGGTGATTCCGCACGGTTCAGTGAACACTTGCAGAATCACCTGCGTTCAAAAGCCGGCAGTGCTTTGGACGGAGCGAACATCGCCAAAAGCGCTGCCGATTACTGACCATGTGGACATAGCCTTACAGGTTAGTGCTCACTGCTGGCTTGCAGCCCAGCACAAGTAATGAAGGGAAATGTAGTATGATGGATACAGAAGAGGAAGTGATCGCTAGGACAACAGAGCTGGTGCCAGGATGTAAAGGGACGGCCGCGGGCCGATGCACTGGAAGCTGCTACGCATTTTACCTCTGTAGTCTCCATTCGCCTGCGGTGTTCTCCTCCCTTGAGGGAGCGTACAGAGCAATTAGAGTCAGAGTCCCAAATCACGTCAAACAGTTCTGCTTTATTTTCCTCTGGACACAGCACATCCAAGACACCATAAGCACGTCTTAATCAATACCAGCAATACATTCTTCACAATTCTGCCTTTTCTTCTCTGCTACACCAGAATGGACCACTAAGTACTGACGGGACGAGGAGCCCGGTAAAAATGGCACTTTGATCTCTTCCCCTGGAGACACTTCAATCCAGCATAAGAAAGACACATCTACTAGGTCGTCCACCCCTCTCTGGTTATCCTGCCCGGATACTTCTGATGGCCCACTCGCTTCTACGCTCATGCACGACCTCTTCTGCTGAGCGTTACCACAGTGGTTCTTCCACTGGACTACTGCTACGTAAACCCACTCTCTTTGGTCTCACGTTTCCCACGGTGAATCTTTCACCGGCTTCTTCAGGGTTTGCTGGTCCCCTCTTCTTCCTACCCTATGCTCAGAGCCCATAAACGTGGACGTGTTCACACTAGCAAGGTCCACCCCCGACTGACTCCCGCTAAGAGGAAGTCTTCCTGACAGATTCCCGCTTAGAGGCAATCTTTCCTTAGCAACAAGTCCCTAACTATTGTCCCTACAGGACTGGATGTGCTCAATTCCCCCCTCTAGTGACCAAACCCAATTACTGCTTGACATTATTTTTATAACATTCTAACAGGATCTCTAACGTGCCCCCATTAGTGATCCCTCGCAAACTGCACTTAACCCATGAATATATACACTACCCTTCTAGTGCCCTCCTCTAGTGACCCCTAGGATGCACTATCTACCTATCACTCAACACCCACATATTAAACATGACAACAATACATTACATCATACTAAGCAGACATTTACACATAACAAGACAATTAAAGGGAATGAAACATTAAAGGATTAATACCCTTCACCTCCTTACAAGGACACAGGAAACGAAGCAAAAACCAATAACATGAAACTTGGCAGAAAAGGTATATGGAGATATTTCTGGGCATTATTCTTAAGCATTTATGGCAAAACTAGTAACTGAGGCAAGTAGTGGATAACCTGCAGTCTACAGATCAGAGAGAGGTAGTACAGGGAGATCATGTCTCCTTGCTCTTCTACAGAGCTTAATTATATCAGCTTGCTGCTCTCCAATACAATTAAGAGTGGTGGCAGATCTGGGTGAGTCCCTCCAAGGAGGGGGTCCGGTGCGACTGCACCATCTGGTAGCTACACTACTAGCTGCAGGCTATGGCAGCGCTTTTAGGCCACATAGACACCTCACAGTAGTACACAGAACGTGGCGTTATTGTGATAAAAAATGGCTCTTGGGATACTTTGGAGAAATGTGATCTGTAGTACGTGGCAGTTGCCACTACATAATGTACACAGAGTTATTCCTCCTCTTCTGTTTACATCTGGCCATAACAACTGGATAGGCCATCAGTATAAAAGCAGTGGTAACCCTTTTAGGCTCTGTACTTTTGTATATTAACACAAAGAGACATTAGTGCATTAACAGTCCAGTGGTAACCTGTTACAGCATTCAAATATAAACCTGCTGAGATTTGAATTTGTCAAATCATGTGGATTTTCCCTTCCCTGGAGTTTCATTGAAAAGGGCCTGATGACGAGATGGTAAGCAGCAGTGACTGGTGAGTTGTAGTTGTTGTTTTTCCATTTGCTGGTTCACTACGGTTCAGCAAAATTTGCTCAATTTGCGCGGAGCAAATTTTAAAAAAAAGTATTCTGATGAATATACATATTTGTAAAATATGAGTAGCATATTATATACAGATGTCTTCCAAATTTCTAAAACTTTCACCAGATAATTTTTTCCCACTTCAATTCCACTCCAATAAATTTACCCATCTCTACTGCACACCTATTTTATGAGCAGCAGGTGAAGTAACTGTAAATGTACCGTTTTCCTTACATTACTAAGATAACCACATATTTTAAAAATGGTTATGTTCGCATTATTTAAAAAACAAGCTGTAGTAGTGAATGGATTCTATTACAATGCAATATATTTTATTTTTATTTAATGCTTTATTTATTTGGGCATTATTAAAATTGAACCCTCAACTTGGGTTGCTTTACAGTTGATATATCTGGAAATTAATACTGGCAGTGACATCACAAGCCTCCATCAGAATACTTAGGATGTGGACACTGGACGCCTTCAGTGGCATTTTTTTACTGAACGGCTGACTGACAATTTTTTTGCTTCCTCATTCATTCTCTAGCCAACAGTGCAACACAGCAGGTATAGAAGTCAAGTTGTGCACATTTTTAATAAAATGCAATTGTTAACATTATTAGCCGAAAATAAAACAAAAAATAATTGCTCCTGAAGCTGTCTGCATCCTTTAAAGTCATTTAAATAAGCACTCCCATTACATTTTTGGCATCTTTTAGTCACTGTACAATCTGTACTTTGAACACAGTGCATGTCTTTTTATATTTACTTAGCCTTCTCCCAATATTAGCAATGTTGTTTCCTGTTCTGCACCACGTGACTGTAAGTCAGACTAGCTGGATCACACGCTGTTGCTCCAATTCATCAAAGCACTCGGTCAAGCACTCCTGTCTTCTGAATAAGAAAGCTAACGACAGTGGCAGCGCTTTGGATGCAGTGCATGTTCGCTGCATCCAAAGCGCTGTTGTCTAATGCACGAAGGTGATTCCGCATGTGTTCACTGAACCGTGTGGAATCACCGCGTTCAATACATTCTATGGGTGACATTTCTCTGGCGGAGACTTGCGTCTCCACAAGAGAAATTGACATGCTGCGGTCTAGAAAGATGTGCCGCATGTCCGTCTCCGCTGGTTAGCCACGAGCGTCTGTGGACGCATAGTGGACATAAGATTTCTTGAAATCCCATCCACTATGCTGTAACATCTGGCCACTGCGGATTGGATGCTGCACAAGTTACTGATCGTGTGCACATAACCTGAAACATCATTATCTCAAGGAAGAACAATGCAATCGGCAGTTCGAAATCACACATCTCCCTCAACCATCAGTTGGCCAGCATCCCCATACACTTTAGACCAAGGATTTCCATCCTGTGGCTTGGGAGCCACATGTGGTTCGCAGACCCAAGATGTGTGAGTAGCTGCTGTCTGTCAGCATCATAGTAAGCAGCTATAAAGAACTGATCTCCAGATAGTGAGTATTGTGAGTGGCGTCACTTAGAAGAGCAGATCTGGATATGCATATTCTGGGTTTGGGGGGGTCTTGAAATAAATTAAGTATAGTAATCTGAAGATCAGATAATACTGCAAGACAGGGGACATGCTTGAAGCTGGATGTGATAGTGTGGTGGGAATGTTTGATACAAGATTACTAAAGGTGATAAAGTGGTGACCCATAGATATAATTACACTGCCTCACTGTTTTTTCCATGGGAAAACTTTGGCTGTCAAAATACCAGTTATGGTGACACTGGTTGTGACTACTGTGAGGAAGGCAGAAGCTGGATGTCAATACTCAGAGGTTTCATGATGTGGCTAATGATCCTCTCTCAGAGCTGAATGCTCAAGGTTAGAAAGGTTGTGAATGTGAGCATTTGTAGGGCATTCTGACAATTGGATGCCCCTGACTGAAGTGCCCTGCTGTGAGGGGTTAATTCTAATATTCCCATGTCCCTCCTCTTGTCTCCTGGCCAATTGTTACCTGTTTCTTGTTCTCTTCCCATCCCAGTTCCCCTATAAATCTCCATATCATGTCATCTTCTGGTCTCGCCTCACAGTGTGGGACCCAGAGACTGGTTGTCTACTGGTGAGAGACCGGAGATGACTGATTCAGTTGCTGAGGCTGTAAGGGACAGAATCAGAAGGGAAGGCAACTCATGGCTCACCTGCATTCTTACTGAGCCTGATGCCTTCCCTCCTGACAGTCACGTGACCGCCCTCAGCGGCCCGCACGGCATATCTACCCGCTGAAACACCTGAGCCCGGTGTCCCGTCATCACAGGTAGTGCGCGCTAGAGCTTAGCACACTACTGTGATGGCCATTACTTCCCGCGGTGGCTGCAAACCTTCAATGTCCCAAAGGTAGCGCAGCGCCACCATCTTCCCTCACAATCTATGGGCTCATTGTAGAGTTGGACCTGCCCACAAGCCGGCGGTTACTTCCTGTGGCTTCTGCACGCTGCAATCATGCTGTCAGTAATGCAGAGCCGCAATCTTGTGCCGCATTCTCCCCTCTCTTGTTAGGCCTCTTTCACACATCCGTTGTGCGCCTGACGGCGCCCTCCGGAATTTTTTTGTCCAACCGCATCCGGCGAAATGTAATGCCGGATGCGTTTTTTTTTGCATTGACTTTCATTAGCGCCGGATAGCGCCTGATGTCAGTGCGTTGTATCCGTTTTTGTCCGGATCCGCCGGAAATGTACATTCCGGCGCCCGGACACAACGCAGCATGTAATGTTTTTTATTTTTGCCGGAGCTGCCTGATGTGCCTGAAGCGGCGCATCAGGCTGCCGCAAACAATAGAAGTCAATGGAACCGGATCAGACTTTTGTGCAATCCGGCAAAAGTGTGATCCGGATTCTGGAAATCGACTACTACTACTACTACTACTACTACTACATTTTCCAGTGTCTCCGGGCATCAGAAACCCTCTTTTTCTGGGTTCAAAAGTTCAAGTCGGATCCAGCAAAAAACTGGATTCGTTGCATCAGTTTTTTTGCTTCAGCGCCGGATCCCTCCCTTCAGGCATAGGATGGATCATGCCTGATACAAAAAGACGGATGTGTGAAAGAGGCCTAAGCGTTCATGCCGTCGGTCAAGACTCCATCATAAGTCACCCAGAGTTTCTCCACATCCTGACAGTATGGTCGCTCCAGCTCTGGTTCCTCCTGTTCAGCAGGTTCAGCAAGGTTGGCGCGAGTACCTATCACTGGATCAGTGGCATTGCTGGCTCTTCAATGAAGTACACTGCTGTTTTTACAGATTTTGCAAATACAAGCATGAGTGCTCCGCTTGCAGTGCCCCCCATGCACCCGTTAGAAGTTCTTGTCCATCCACTAAGTTACCAACAAAGCCCCCTGGTCAACAGGACAATAAGGACCCCAGTGTCCGTGATGGGGCCTTGGCTCAACCTGTACCCCAATAAAGTAGTGGGAGTCCAACTACGTTTCGGTTTCATTTTCGGCTTCTTTATTCCTTTCACTTTCAATAGGCTTCCACTCTTTGCGTCAAACCTGAAATCTGTCAGGGATTTCCCCCAGATACTGTCGGAAAAGTTACAAAAAGAAATATCTTTGGGTAGAATTGTAGGTTCTTTTTCAACCCCCGCCCCCTTTTACAACTTATGGGTTTCTCCCCTAGGTATCGTTCCAAAGAAGAAAAGTTGAATTCTTTATCTTTCACACCTTAAAGGTTCCTCTGTGAACTATGGCATTTCCGAAGTGATGCATCTGTCACTTATGTTTCTTTTGATAGATCAGTTACCCTAATTAGAGAAGCCGGTCGGGTGGCCTTAATGGCAAAATCCAACATTGAGTAGGAGTTTCACCTTTAGCCAGTCCATCCAGACTACCACCACCTGTTAGGATGCTTCGTGGATGGTCACTACTACTATAATACCTGTCTTCCTATGGGTTGCTCAATTTCTTGTCATTATTTTGAATTATTCACCTACTTCCTCAAATAAATCATTAAGTATGAAACGGGCTCCTTTTCCATTATCCACTATCTTGATGATTTCCTTTTTGTAGGGCCACGGGATTCAACGTCTTGTAAATTTTTGTTGGACACCTTCTGTTCCTTCATATCACATTTTGGTGTCCACTTTTCCAGCAAAAAAACTGTTGGTCCAGCGACTACTTTAACTTTCCTGGGCATTGAAATTGATACGTTAGAAATACACTGTGTGCAGAATTATTAGGCAAATGAGTATTTTGATCACATCATCCTTTTTATACATGTTGTCCTACTCCAAGCTGTATAGGCTTGAAAGCCAACTGCCAATTATGTAAATCATGTGATTTGCATCTCTGTAATGAGGGGGGGTGGTCTAATGACATCAACTCCCTATATAAGGTGTGCTTAATTATTAGGCAAATTCCTTTCCTTTGGCAAAATGGGTCAGAAGAGAGATTTGACGGACTCTGAAAAGTCAAAAATTGTGAGATGCCTTGCATAGGGATGCAGCAGTCTTGAAATTGACAAACTTTTGAAGCGTGATCACTGAACAATCAAGCGTTTCATGGCAAATAGCCAACAGGGTCGCAAGAAGCGTGTTGATAAAAAAAAGGCTCAAAATAACTGCCCATGAATTGAGGAAAATCAAGCGTGAAGCTGCCAAGATGCCATTTGTCACCAGTTTTGCCATATTTCAGAGCTGCAACGTTACTGGAGTATCTAAAAGCACAAGGTGTGCCATACTCAGGGACATGGCCAAGGTAAGGAAGGCTGAAAAACGACCACCTTTGAACAAGAAGCATAAGATAAAATGTCAAGACTGGGTCAAGAAATATTTAAGACTGATTTTTGTAAGGTTTTATGGACTGATGAAATGAGAGTGACTCTTGATGGGCCAGATGGATGGGTCCGAGTGTTATGTTTTGGTAGCTGAGGAGGCAGGAGCAAAAAACCGCAAAGGCAGCCAAACACCAGAGAGGTTAGAACTAATAGGTTGCAGACCCCTAAACTAACCGCACAACTAGAAGCAGCCGTGGGACGTTCCAACGGTGCCCTAGACGCCTTGTCACAGCCGGAGAGATTAGCTATCCCTGAAGATGGAAAGATGAAAGCTAACTGCCCCGGAGTAGAGCCCCAAAAGAATAGGAAGCCCCCAAACATGTAATGGCGGTTAGACAAGATGAAAACATGAACACAGACAGAAAATAGAATGAGCAAACGCTGGGGCCCAAAACTGTCTAGATAGGACAGCACAGGAGAGAATACTGTCTGCAACCCAGAAAAACCCTAGGAAAAACTCCAACACTTCTGAATCCAAAAATGTGGAGACCACACGGTCTCGACCACCTATATCAGATCTCTGGTGTGAACACGCAGCTACCCAGCAGTAAAATATCACAAGAACTGAGCAAATGAACAAATACACAAAGAGAACAGAGCCCAGCACAAGCCCCCAAAGGGGACCCGGCTAAACTCAAAAGCAAGGCAGCAAAAAACAAGGAAAATCACACCACAGAAAAAAAACACAAAGTAACTTATCTGAATGATAGCAGGAGACAGCAGAAAAGCTAGCTGAATTCCAACCTAGACCAAGAAGTAATAATTGATCACCGGCGAGGATCATGGGAGGTCAGCTCACTTATATCAGGCCAGTCCGTCCCACCTGACAACCATTCACCATTGCAGGTGGTGGACTTCTGCCGTTCAACACAGGTTCAATACCCTCAGCAACCACCAGAGGGAGCCTCAGCTCCGAAGTCGTCTCCAACATGTTCACAACAGTATGCCTCCCTTGAGGAGGGGTCGCCGAACCCCACGTGCGCCACCAGGCCGATCAGGATGAGCTCGGTGATGGGCACGGACCAGTCTTTCAGCATGAATGTCAGAAGCAAACACCCAAGAATTGTCCTCCTGACCATAGCCTTTCCACTTCACCAAGTACTGGAGTCTCCGCCTAGCCAAACGAGAATCCAATATCTTCTCAGCCACAAACTCCAAATTGCCCTCAACCAAAACAGGATCAGGAGGCGCAGCCATAGGAACCACTGGCTCGACAAACCTCTTCAACAAAGATTTGTGGAATACGTTGTGAATCTTAAATGTTCCTGGAAGAAGCAAATGGAAGGAAAAAGGATTAAGAATTTCCACAATCTTATAAGGTCCAATGAACCTTGGCTTAAATTTTGGAGACACAACCTTCATAGGGATATTTTTTGAGGACAACCAAACCAAGTCACCCACTTTAAACCGAGGACCATCAGTCCTATGCAGGTTGGCAAACCGCTGGGCTTTCTCCTGAGATAGAGACAACTTATCCACTACTTGATCCCAAATCTGCTGCATTCTCTCCACAATAGAGTCAACACCAGGACAGACAGAAGCCTCCACCTGCCTGAAGAAAATCGAGGATGAAACCCGAAATTGCAGAGAAATGGGGACATCAAGGTGGCAGAACTAGACCTATTATTCAAATCAAACTCAGCCAAAGGCAAAAAAGAGACCCAGTCATCTTGATCAGCAGATACAAAACATCTCAAATAAGTCTCCTAGGTCTGGTTTGTTCTCTCAGTTTGTCCATTGGTCTGAGGGTGGAATGCAGAGGAAAAAGACAGCTGAACTCCCAGTTTGGAACAAAATGTCCTTCAAAATCTGGAAACAAACTGGACTCCTCTGTCAGACACAATGTTCTCTGGAATGCCGTGCAGCCGAACCACCTGTTGAAAAAATAAGGGCACCAACTCGGAGGAGGATGGCAACTTAGGTAGTGGCACAAGATGATCACAAATAACCCAAATAATGGTCATTCTCTGAGAGACAGGGAGGTCGGAAATTAAATCCATAGAGATATGGGTCCATGGCCTCTTGGGCACAGGCAATGGCATTAACAAACCACTAGAGCGAGAGCAAGGTTTGGACTGAGAACAAGTTCCACAAGACTGCACAAAGTCCCTGACGTCACGAGACAAAGTGGGCCACCAAAAGGACCGACTAATCAAATCTCTGGTACCAAAAATACCAGGATGGGAAGCCAACGAGGAGCAATGAATCTCAGACACCACATTCTTCCTCCACTAGTCTGGGACAAACAATTTCCCAACAGGGCAGCGTTCAGGTTTATCCTCCTGAAATTCCTCCAAAGCCAGTCTCAAATTGGGCGAGATAGCGGAAAGAACCACACCCTCCTTCAGAATAACAGCAGGCTCAGTTACCTCAGGAGAATCCGCAAAGAAACTCCTCGAGAGGGCATCCGCCTTAACATTCTTAGTGCCCGGGAGAAAAGAGACCACAAAATAAAAACGTGTGAAAAACAAGGCCCACCTGGCCTGTCTAGGATTAAGTCTCTTGGCTGATTCAAGATAAACCAGGTTCTTATGGTCCGTGAGGACCACCACCTGATGTTTGGCTGCTTCCAGCCAATGTCTCCACTCTTCAAAAGCCCACTTCATAGCTAATAACTCCCGATTTCCCTCATCATAATTACATTCTGCTGGGGAAAATTTTCGAGAGAAAAAGGCACAAGGGTTACTCTTAGAGGTCTCCGGATCCCTTTGGGACAAAACGGCTCCTGCACCAATCTCAGAAGCATCAACCTCCACCTGAAATGGTAGAGAAACATCAGGTTGCCGTAGAACAGGAGTAGAAGTGAATCTCTGCTTAAGCTCCTGAAACGCAGAAACTGCCTCAGGAGACCAATTCACCACATCAGAACCCTTTTTGGTCAAATCAGTCAGTGGTTTCACAATAGCAGAGAAATTACCTATAAATTTACGATAAAAATTAGCAAACCCAAAAATCTCTGAAGAGCCTTCAATGTAGTGGGTTGAACCCAATCACAAATGGCCTGAACTTTGACCGGGTCCATTTCAATAACAGACGGAGACAAAATGAATCCCAGAAATGAAACCTTCTGTACGCCAAAAAGACATTTTGATCTCTTCACATACAATTCATTTTCTCTCAAAATCTGGAATACAGTCCGAACATGTTCCACATGAGAATCCCAGTCATTGGAAAAAATCAAGATATCGTCCAAATAAACGATCAGAAATTTATCCACGAAATCCCAGAAAATATCATTCATAAAGGATTGGAAGACGGAAGGGGCATTAGTGAGCCCAAAAGGCATCACTAGGTACTCAAATGCCCCTCTGGGATATTAAACGCCGTCTTCCATTCATCACTGTACTTGATGCGAATAAGATTATACACCCCCCTGAGGTCAAGCTTGGTAAACCAACTAGCACCTTTCACTCTGAAAAATAGGTCAGAAATCTAGGGTAACGGATATTGATATTTAACAGTGATCTTATTCAGGAGACGATAGTCAATACAAGGCCTCAATGAGCCATCCTTCTTGGCCACAAAGAAAAAGCCGGCGCCCAAGGGCGAAGAGGATGGTCTGATATGACCCTTCTCTAAAGACTCTTTGATATAAGATCGCATAGCATCATGCTCAGGTACAGATAAATTAAAGAGCCGACCCTTAGGAAATTTACAATCGGGTACTAAGTCAATGACGCAATCATAACTCCTATGAGGAGGTAAGGATGCAGACTTACTCTCACTAAACACATCAGAAAAATCAATCATATAGTCAGGGACATCTTGAGACTGGGGAGAGGCAGAAAAGACAGGAGTGTCAATACTAACACATTGACAACCCCAACTGGTCACAGACACAGATTTCCAATCCAAAACAAGATTATGAGTCTGTAACCAGGGAAAACCCAGTACAATATTGTCATGTAAATTATGTAACACCAAACATTTGCAATTCTCTTGGTGGTCCGGGTCAACCCGAATTATCACCTGGGTAGAAAACTGGGGTTTATTCTCCGCCAAAGGGGTAGAATCAATGCCCAGCAAAGGAATAGACTTCCGCAGGGGTATCATGGGAAAACCACAATGTTTTGCAAAATCAAAATCCATCACGTTTATAACTGCTCCTGAATCAACAAAAGCCTGAGCCGAAAATGTGGACATGGAGCAAATCAAGGGAACAGTCAACAGAAATTTAGTCTGAACACTACCCAAAACAACTGAGCGTGCAAAACGTCTTCCCTGCTTGGGGCAGACGGAAATAGCATGAGAAGCGTCACCACAGTAGAAGCACAACTTATTACGCTTTCGAAACTCATGACGCTGTGCCCCAGAAGTCACTCCATCACACTGCATGGGCTCAGGCTGGCCCGAAAGGTATCACAATCTCACGCATATTTCTACGCTCACGCAAACGTCTTTCAATTTGAATAGCTAATGACATAGAGTCATTGAGACCAGAGGGGACAGGGAATCCCACCATAACATCCTTTACAGTCTCTGCCAGACCCTTCCGAAAAAGAGCTGCCAGAGCATCATCATTCCATTTAGTAAGGACTGCCCACTTTCTGAATTTCTGACAATACAGTTCAGCGGCTTCTTGACCCTGATTCAATGCCAACAAGGTTTTCTCAGCCAGATCAGTAACATTAGGTTCATCATACAACAACCCCAGAGCCTGTAAAAACACATTAACATCATTCAAAACAGGATCAACAGGTGTCAGGGAAAAGGCCCAATCCTGAGGATCGCCATGCAACAGGGAGATGACAATTTGAACCTAGGTTCCACAACAGTCAACCCAGCAAGATAGATAGCAATACTCTGAACTTCAGGAGCAAGCTGCTCCACAAGATTGGACAAATGCTTGACTTCCATTGGTGAAAAAATTCCTCCTCAGCCCCCAGAGAAAAAGAGGGAAAAAATGTAACAAAAAAAAATAAATCTGACAACTTTTTTTTTTTATTTACTATTTTCTCCCTTCTGTTGAGTACCATAGGATTTCAGTATGGTCGGTGATTCTGTTATGTTTTGGTAGCTGAGGAGGCAGGAGCAAAAAACCGCAAAGGCAGCCAAACACTAGAGAGGTTGAAACTAATAGGTTGCAGACCCCTAAACTAACCGCACAACTAGAAGCAGCCGTGGGACGTTCCTATGGTGCCCTAGACGCCTTGTCACAGCCAGAGAGATTAGCTACCCTGAAGATGGAAAGAGGAAAGCTAACTGCCCCGGAGTAGAGCCCCAAAAGAATAGGAAGCCCCCAAACATATAATGGCGGTTAGACAAGATGAAAACACAAACACAGATAGAAAATAGAATGAGCGAACGCTAGGGCCCAAAACTGTCTAGATAGGACAGCACAGGAGAGAATACTGTCTGCAACCCAGAAAAACCCTAGGAAAAACTCCAACACTTCTGAATCCAAAATGCTGAGACCACACGGTCTCGACCACCTATATCAGATCTCTGGTGTGAACACGCAGCTACCCAGCAGTAAAATATCACAAGAACTGAGCAAATGAACAAATACACAAAGAGAACAGAGACCAGCACAAGCCCCCAAAGGGGACCCGGCTGAACTCAAAAGCAAGGCAGCAAAAAAAACAAGGAAAATTAGACCACAGAAAGAAAAACACAAAGAACTTATCTGAATGATAGCAGGAGACAGCAGAAAAGCTAGCTGAATTCCAACCTAGACCACGAAGTAACAATTGATCACCGGCGAGGATCATGGGAGTCAGCTCACTTATATCAGGCCAGTCCGTCCCACCTGACAGCCATTCATCCATTGCAGGTAGTGGACTTCTGTCGTTAAACACAAGTTCAATACCCTCAGCAACCACCAGAGGGAGCCTCAGCTCCGAAGTCGTCTCCAACACGTTCACAACACCCGAAGCTGGATCAGTAAAGGGCAGAGAGCTCCACTCCGACTCAGACGCCAGCATGGTGGAGGTGGGTTCTGGTATTGGCTGGTATCATCAAAGATGAACTTGTGGGACCTTTTTCGGGTTGAGGATGGAGTGAAGCACAACTCCCAGATCTACTGCCAGCTTCTGGAAGACACCTTCTTCAAGCAGTGGTACAGGAAGAAGTCAGTATCGTTCAAGAAAAACATGATTTTCATGCAGGACAATGCTCCATCACATGCATCCAAATACTCCACAGCGTGGCTGCCCAGTAAAGGTTTAAAAGAAGAAAAAAAAAATGACATGCCCCTTGTTCACCTGATCTGAACCCCATAGAGAACCTGTGGTCCCTCATAAAATGTGAGATGTACAGGGAGGGAAAACATTACACCTCTCGGAACAGTGTCTGGGAGGCTGTGGTGGCTGCTGCACGCAATGTGGATCGTAAACAGATCCCGCAACTGACAGAATCTATGGATGGAAGGCTTTTGAGTGTCATCATAAAGAAAATGTGGCTATCTTGGTCACTGATTTTTTTTTTTGTTGAATGTCAGAAATGTTTATTTCTAAATTTTGTGTTGTTATATTGGTTTACCTGTGAAAATAAACAAGTGAGATGGGTATATATTTGGTTTTTATTAAGTTGCCTAATAATTCTGCACAGTAATAGTTACCTGCATGTACAGATATCCTCCTAAGAAAGCCAAATCTAAAAAAAAAAACCACTCCAACTTCCAAAAATATTAAGGTTTGATAATTATGAGTCTTTTGGGTTGATTGAGAACATAGTTGTTGTTCAATAATAAAAAGAATCCTCTAGAATACAACTTGCCTAATAATTATGCAAAGAGTGTAGTTTTTCATCTCCCCGAAGAAAAAAATTTCAAAATTGCGATCACTCATTGAGAGTTTTTTTGCAGCTCGAAGCATCATGCTTCAGCAGATGTAGTCCCTTCTGGTCCTTCTTGTTTTTGCATGCCAGATCATGCCCATTGGGGAAGAATTTTTTCCCGACGTTTGTTCCTTTTATACTAAATGTATAAAGCTTCCCCATCATCAGATCCATATAACCCCCTGTTGCATGCGACTTGGCTGTTTGGAGATAGTTCCTCTCGTTATAATGGCCGCACTTGTTTCCAGTTGGTGGAGTCTTCTAATGAAGACTTATCCCTTTTTCTGACGGTGCAGGTTCCTCCAAATTTGGCGTAATTTTTGGTGAGCAGTGGTGTGCAAAAAGGTGGCCGCAGTATTGGCACTCCAGGGCTGTCAAGGTGACAGCCGGCTTAGAGAAGCTGCAGCTGGCTCTCAGTGAACAATCGTACTCGCGTCTTTCAGCCGTGCGTACAATTGAAGCTCTGACCGCCGGGTCAGAATGACGTCAGAAGAGTGATCAGGTCATGTAATCACGCTGACGTCACTTGCTGGCATGGAGAGGGGGAGGTATTCACTGCCTCGGGTGAGTACTTACTGCCTGTGGGGGTAATTACTGCATTTGAGAGTGTATTTACTGTGTGAGAGGTATTTACTGTGTGGGGGGGTATTTACTGTGGGGGGTATTACTGTGTGTGTGGGTGTATTTACTGTGTAGGGGAGGTATCTACTGTGTGGGGTTGTATTTAATGTGTGTGGGGTGGTATTTACTGTGTGTGTGGGAGATTTACTGTAACAGTGCTGTGGGAGATTTACTGTAATGGGGGATTTAGTGTAATGGGGGGATGATTTGAAGACACAAGTTTGGGGAGCAAATGAAGGGACAGGTATGGACACAATATGGGAGCGGGAGAAATTTGAAGCCACAATATGAGGAAGAAGGGGTGAGATGGGGGCATATATGGAGGGGATAGATGCAGACACAGAATGGTGAGTAGTAGAAACAGTATGAGGAATGAGGGAAAATGTTTGCAGACACAGTATGGGGAGCAAAGGTGATGGGATGGGTGCAGACACAGTATGTGGAGTCGGAGGGATGTGTGAGGAGGCAGTATGGAAAGTGAAAGGGTTCATGTAGGAGGAGAGGGGGGAAACATGTGAGGAGACTATTGAGGGGAATTATGCGAGGAGATAGTATAGGGGAATAAAAGTGTGAGTGAGCACAGAATAGAGACTGAGTAGCATGAGAGTAGCATGGGGGAACAGTGTAAAGTACAGCCAGTAGGGGACAGTATACCAAGGAGGGGGGAGTGTGGTAAGGATGCATAGTATAGAGACTGGACCCTATAAGGGGGATCTAGTGTGAAGTGGGGGCCCAGTATGGAAGTTAGAGGACAGTGTGGAAGGCATGTACCATAAGAGGGACAGTGTGAGGGTCATATTTTACGTGGGGAATATAGTGAGGGGCAATTATTTATCCAGGGTCACAGCATAGGGCAGATATTTTTTTATTTAGGAGCATTATAATGACACTGCTATCTTTCAGAACACTGTGTCGATATGTGCTGCAGAAGACCGGAGGAGATGGAAGTCTGCAGAGACAAGTGTGGATGAGAAAACTCATCATGGGGTCTGGGCAAGATGAAGAAAAGAAAGAGACAACATCATCTATCAGGAACCTGGATGTAAATGTTTTTTGTGATACTGACTAATCTCATATTTTATTTATGTTTGGAGCATTAAACAGATTGTCTAAGTTTGTGATGAGTCTGTAGTCTTTCTATGTGACTGCAGTAGAGTTGAGCGATACTTTCCGATATCCTAAAGTATCGGAATCGGAATGGTATCGCCGATATCACTAAAATATCGGCGATACCCGATACCGATACCGGAAGTCCCATGTAAGTCTATGGGAACAAAATATCGCAACTAAAAAAACCCCATTCTTTCCTTGTAAACACTAAATATACACACATAGAATACATATATATATATATACATGTCATTGTGACATATATATATACATATATGTATAGTTTATACACTTCTACATAGTAAAATATCCTCTGATTCAATTGCCGGGTAAAGCCGGCTTCAGTGAAAAGACAGAAGCACCCGACATGAAATGACACTTGGTGTACATAGGGTTAACCATGTCTTTTCATGTCGTTTGCTATCTGATTTGCACAAACAATTAAATCAGTCTATGTGTGCAAAATTTCACACCTGTAGGGGTTAATTAAAGGTGTAAATTCGTTGTAAAAAAACGGACTTTTTTGCTACGAATTTACACCTTTAATTAACCCCTACAGGTGTGAAATTTTGCACACATAGACTGATTTAATTGTTTGTGCAAATTAGATAGCAAAGGACATGAAAAGACATGGTTAACCCTATGTACACCAAGTGTCATTTCATGTCGGGTTCTGCATTTTCACAAAAGCCGGCAATTGAATTAGCGGCTATTATACTATGTAGAAGTGTATGAACTACAAATATAAATATATATATATATGTGTCACAAATTCAATGACATGTATATATATATATGAGGTGTAAAATTGCTGAAAAAAAATGCGTGGGCTCCCGCCCTATTTTCGCAACCAGACAGACAAAGCCAGTGAGTGGGGGCAGATAATAATAGCCCAGAGAGGGACCATTATTTTTGCCCCCCCCCGGCTACTAACATCTGCCCCAGACACCCCAGGAAAGACAAATCTATAATTAGATTCGCCCTTTCTGGCACTTTGCCCGTCTATTCCCATTGCCCTGTAGCGGTGGCGAATGGGTTAATATGGGGTTAAAGCCACCTTGCTATTGAAAGGTGACCTTAAGCCAGGTTAATAATTGAGAGCTGTCAATTAGACAACTATCAATTATTAATCCTATTGCATGAAATAAAAATAAAACACACACACTTTAATTAAAAATATTTTAATGAAATAAAGACACATGTTTTTGACCATATTTTATTTTACTGCAAAAACCATTTCCTGTAATAAAAATAAAATAAAAAAGCAAAATTATTCTTACCTATCCCATGCACAGTCAGGTCCCACGGTGTAATCCTTCAGAAAGGGTTAATGTTTACTGCAGGGACCGCAGCTAATGCTGCAGCCTCACAGTAAACCCCAAATGAATGAGTTCCTCTCCTGCCTGACAGGAGAGTAAAGGCTGGGTGTCACATAACGATACACCAGCGATCCCGACAACGATATGCACTTGTCAGGATCGCTGGTGTATCGCTACATGATCGCTGCTGAGCTGCCAAACAGGCAGCTCAGGCAGCGATCTGGGACAGCGACACTGCGGGTAACATCGCTTAAGGGCCCGTCTCACATAGCGATATCGCTACCGAGATCGCTGCTGAGTCACAAGTTTTGTGACGCAGCAGCGAGCTCACCAGCGATATCGCTGTGTGTGACATTCAGCGACGATCAGCCCCCCTGCCGGGTATCGCTGATCGTCGCAGAAATGTCAGGACCTTTTTTTGATCGCTGGTTTCCCTCTGACAGGCACGCATCGCTGCGTGTGACAGGCGGGAGACCAGCGATCCGCTGGTAACCAAGGTACACAGCGGGTTTCCAGGCACCGCGCAGCGCTTGGAAACCCGCTGTGTACCTTGGATACCAGCTCCCTGCATCAGGGCGCTGGTATCCAAGGTACACAGCGGGTTTCTAGGCACAGCCCCGCGCCTGGAAACCCGCTGTGTACCTTGGTTACCAGCGGATCGCTGGTCTCCCGCCTGTCACACGCAGCGATGCGTGCCTGTCAGCGGGAAACCAGCGATCAAAAAAAGGTCCTGACATTTCAGCGACGATCAGCGATACCCGGCAGGGGGGCTGATCGTCGCTGAATGTCACACACAGCGATATCGCTGGTGAGCTCGCTGCTGCGTCACAAAACTAGTGACTCAGCAGCGATCTCGGTAGCGATATCGCTATGTGAGACGGGCCCTTAAGTGGAAAGCTTAATTGATTGCTTTCCACTTTCACTTCAGGTCAGCCAGGGACACAATCAGTGACGTCAGAGGGAACTGATTAACAAAAATAGGGGTTCCCTTCGAAAAAAAAATGGCGTGGGGTCCCCCCTATTTTTGTTAACCAGCCAGATGAAGCAGACCGCTGAGGCCT
Organism: Oophaga sylvatica; assembly: GCA_033576555.1. Classification (NCBI taxonomy): domain Eukaryota; kingdom Metazoa; phylum Chordata; class Amphibia; order Anura; family Dendrobatidae; genus Oophaga; species Oophaga sylvatica. Next base: position 47,105 of record JARQOD010005335.1, read on the forward strand.
GGATTTTCAGGCTGTTAAGGAGCCAAGATCCATGGACCTTGCCAGCCTGATAATACTAGGCCACAGCAGTCTGCATATCTTGGCTGATTAACAAAAATAGGGGATCCCCTCGAAAAAAATTGGCGTGGGGTCCCCCCTATTTTTGTTAACCAGCCAGATGAAGCAGACCGCTGAGGCCTGGATTTTCAGGCTGTTAAGGAGCCAAGATCCATGGACCTTGCCAGCCTGATAATACCAGGCCACAGCAGTCTGCATATCTTGGCTGATTAACAAAAATAGGGATCCCCTCGAAAAAAATTGGCGTGGGGTCCCCCCTATTTTTGTTAACCAGCCAGATGAAGCAGACCGCTGAGGCCTGGATTTTCAGGCTGTTAAGGAGCCAAGATCCATGGACCTTGCCAGCCTGATAATACCAGGCCACAGCAGTCTGCATATCTTGGCTGATTAACAAAAATAGGGGATCCCCTCGAAAAAAATTGGCATGGGGTCCCCCCTATTTTTGTTAACCAGCCAGATGAAGCAGACCGCTGAGGCCTGGTTTTTCAGGCTGGTAAGGATCCAATATCCATGGACCTTGCAAGCCTGATAATACCAGGCCACAGCAGTCTGCTTAGCTTGGCTGGTTAACAAAAATAGGGGATCCCCTCGAAAAAAAAAACGGCGTGGGGATCCCCCCTATTTTTGTTAACCAGCCAAGTAAAATGCAGACTGCTGCGGCCTGGTATTAAAAGACTGTCAAGGCCCATGGATTTTGGCCCTCAACAGCCTGATAATACCAGGCTACAGCAGCCCCACATTTGGCGCATCAAAAGATGTGCCAATTGTGGCACTTTACCCGGCTCTTCCCACTTGCCCTGTAGCGGTGGCAAGCGGGGTAATAAGGGGTTAATGTCACCGTTGATTGCACGGTGACAATAAGCCCGGTTAATAATGGAGAGGTGTCAATAAGACACCGATCCATTATTAATCCCAAAGTTATTAAATGCATAAAAAAAAGACAAAGCAAGAAAAAAGTATTTTAATGAAATAAAAGAGACAACACAGTTTTCATTAATTTTATTGACTCTCATTCCTGCGACGCCATCGATCTCCTGTAAAAAAAGAAAAAAAACAAACCAACAGTATACCACCTGTCCGACGCAGTCCATAACGACAGTCCCACGACGATCCAACTCTGCTACATCGCAATGACAGGCAGAGCCTGTCATCGCGACGCAGCACAGCTGATTACCTGCTTCCCCGCGCGGTGACGTCATCGGACTGACTGCTTTACGGCCGGGATTACCCAGCAGTCACTGCAGTTATCGCGAGAAACTGCATGTGACCGCCGGGGAAAGAGATGGCGGCCATAAGCAGTCCAGGACGTGACCGCCGGAGATCTTCTGCCAGGTAAGTGCCGCTGACTCCTGACAGACCCGACCGACGGACACTGACAGTGACAGTGACAATCCCGATTCGGTATCCGATAAGACGAAAATATCGGAACTCGGAATCGGAATTCCGATACAGCCAATA